>JBAIAC010000557.1:0-109322 GCA_037349315.1 Chelydra serpentina
TGGGGGGTGGGGAGAAGTCAGGCCCACACCACCAAGCTGCCCCCTTGCCCCACAAATGTGCTGTGCCCCCAAAGCCGCAGGCCAGGGCACAAGAGCACCCCACGTCCCCAGCCCGGGCCCCAGGCGGCCCCCTGCCCTACCTTGTGCTCAGGCTGGATGTCCCAGTGCTCCACCTCCTTCAGCTCCTGGAACCCTGCCTTCAGCAGGCGGCTCTGACACTCGGCGACCACTGCGGGGAAGCACACGAGCCGTCAGCGGCTCCCCAAAGCCACACCCGGCCCCCCACATTCGCCGCGCTGCTAGGATGACGGTGTGTTTGGTACAAAGTCTGCCTGGCGAGGTGTCCTTTCAAAAGCCGCGATCCGTTGCCATTACTCTCCCGTTGGATTGTGCGTGCCGTGGCTGGGTCTGGAGTGAGAAGTCTGCCTGTGGGGGTCACTGAATCACCCACCAGCAGCCTTTCAGGTAGAACAAGAAAACGGCCCACTGAGGGGCGCACACTCCCAGGGATCACCCCAGGAAGCGGGTCCAGTGGAACGCTCTCGGAGAGAGCGCTGCACAGCGGGGACTGTTGGATCGCTCCGGCACGCTAGCGGGAGCTATATATGGGGGAAGCGACGTCATCCCCGGCCTCACTCCCCCCCCCACTCAGCTCCTGGAAAGCCCAGGACTGAGCGGCGGAGGGGGTCCGGGCGCAAGGAGGGAATCCCAGCCTGGGATGGAAGATTGGGGAGCCGTTTGCACCAGCCAGACGAGACACTGCTTGCTTAGATCCCGTCTAGCTCAGAACACGGAGCTTGTGGTTTGGTTCGGTTTCTGGGTAACCGACTCTGCTCTGTCCACGTCTTGCTTATAATCACTTGACACCCACCGTCCTGTCGCTAATCACGCGGGTTTGCGTTCTGTACCCACGGCCGGGCGCTAATCACGCGGGTTTGCGTTCTGTACCCACGGCCGGGCGCTAATCACGCGGGTTTGCGTTCTGTACCCACGGCCGGGCGCTAATCAGGCGGGTTTGCGTTCTGTACCCACGGCCGGGCGCTAATCAGGCGGGTTTGCGTTCTGTACCCACGGCCGGGCGCTAATCAGGCGGGTTTGCGTTCTGTACCCACGGCCGGGCGCTAATCAGGCGGGTTTGCGTTCTGTACCCACGGCCGGGCGCTAATCAGGCGGGTTTGCGTTCTGTACCCACGGCCGGGCGCTAATCAGGCGGGTTTGCGTTCTGTACCCACGGCCGGGCGCTAATCAGGCGGGTTTGCGTTCTGTACCCACGGCCGGGCGCTAATCAGGCGGGTTTGCGTTCTGTACCCACGGCCGGGCGCTAATCAGGCGGGTTTGCGTTCTGTACCCACGGCCGGGCGCTAATCAGGCGGGTTTGCGTTCTGTACCCACGGCCGGGCGCTAATCAGGCGGGTTTGCGTTCTGTACCCACGGCCGGGCGCTAATCAGGCGGGTTTGCGTTCTGTACCCACGGCCGGGCGCTAATCAGGCGGGTTTGCGTTCTGTACCCACGGCCGGGCGCTAATCAGGCGGGTTTGCGTTCTGTACCCACGGCCGGGCGCTAATCACGCGGGTTTGCGTTCTGTACCCACGGCCGGGCGCTAATCACGCGGGTTTGCGTTCTGTACCCACGGCCGGGCGCTAATCAGGCGGGTTTGCGTTCTGTACCCACGGCCGGGCGCTAATCAGGCGGGTTTGCGTTCTGTACCCACGGCCGGGCGCTAATCAGGCGGGTTTGCGTTCTGTACCCACGGCCGGGCGCTAATCAGGCGGGTTTGCGTTCTGTACCCACGGCCGGGCGCTAATCAGGCGGGTTTGCGTTCTGTACCCACGGCCGGGCGCTAATCAGGCGGGTTTGCGTTCTGTACCCACGGCCGGGCGCTAATCAGGCGGGTTTGCGTTCTGTACCCACGGCCGGGCGCCGTCTGAAGGGCAAAGGGAAACCCGCTCAGCAGGAGGGGCTGGGGCGTGAGCTCTGCACAGGGACGGGTGCGGGGCTGGGCAGTAACTCACACTGGCCAGGCTTCTGCCCAGCTCTGGGGTGCAAGGCTGGGACGCTGGGGGGGACTGGCTGGGGCCGCTCTATTGAGGGCTCATGAGTGGGTAAGAGAAGCATTCCCGTCACCCAGCTGGGTGCGTGCCTGCCTGGGGATGGCTGTGTGGGTGCAGGACCTGGAGGGGCATCCCAGGGGGATAGGGAGCCCAGGCTGGTGGGACAGTACCCCAGTTCCAGGCTGCACCCCGGGGAGACCGTCACAACGGGCGGCACGGAGACTGAGCCCCTCCCCCGGGCCATGGCAGCCCCTCACCCGCGGGGCCAGTGGGCACCGACCGCAGGAAAGTGGTTCTGCTCCTCTGCCAGCCGGCGGCTCGCCAGGGTGCTGTGCCCAAGCGGCTCCGAGATGGGTCCATGCCGAGCAGTGCGTGGGCATCGCAGCCCCTGCCCCCCAGCCCCGCTGTCTGGAGGGCAGGGATTTCACAGGGCCCCCTCAGGGAAGCGCAGACACCCCCCCCCCCGCCCCGGCGGGGTGAGAGCTCCCCAATGGGGCAGGCGGCTCAGAGGGCAGCTCCCCCCACACAGCGCCTGGCTCGGGTGCCAAGCACCTGGGGAGTCGGCCCCGGCTGTGCTGGTAAGAGTCTGGGACGGGACTTTGCTCCGGGGCAGGGAGTGAGGCGGAAGCAGACCCACCCCTGGATCCTCACGCACTCAGCAGGGGTGGGCAGCTGGCACTGGGACCCCCCGCCCCGGCATGCAATTCCCAACCTGCTCTGCCAGCAAACCTTCCCCCGCTCCCCCCGGGACTGCAGCTGCTGCCCCCCTCCCCGGGGAGGGGGGGTGGACTCCACACCCTGCAGCGTCCTGCAAGCTTCTGATAAACAAGTGGGGAGGCTGGCTCCTTGCAGCCGGCCGCGTCCCCTGCCTGGCTGCCAGTGGGAGCGAAGCCCCTGGACACAGGCCCAGGCTCCGGGCGGGGGAGAGGGCAGCGGGCAGCTATGGAGAGAGGGGCAGGGTGGTGGGGGGAGCACGGGGCAGGAGAGGGAGCCGGGCAGGGGCAGTGTGAGCAATGGGCCCGGTGCCCAGGAGCCGGGTGTGGGCAGCGATATCTCGGGGTTAACACCCTGGGGAGCTGGGGCCCTCCCAGTCTGGCCAGTATCTCCCCCCACCACACCCCACCAGCTGCGGGGGCTCTGCTGCCGCCACCCGCCCCATGGGAACAGAGGCTGGAGCCGGGAGGGGGCGAAGGGGCCCCCGGAGGGGTGCGGGCAGCGAGCTCGGTGTCGCCGGGGGCAGCTCTGCCGATGTGGGGAAAGCCTGGACAGGGCCCTGCCCCCCGGCTGCAAACCCCTTTCCCCCAGGCGCCCTCCAGCCCCTTACCATGGTAGGGGGAGGGGCCCCGATTCACAAACTCCAGGAACCTCCGGGCTGCCGCCTGCAGGGAGTCGTTGGCCATGGACGCCTGGGGGGCAAAGGGGGCGTTACTGCGGCGAGCAGAGGGAGGGCCCCCCGCCCTGGCCCCCCCACTCACTGGGGAGGTGACACCGCTGCTCACGCAGCCCCATGGCACCTGGCACCTAGCCGGGCCCCTCGAGCGCATCCCCCTGGACTCGCCCCCGTGCCCGACCCCCCCATGTGACCCCCCCATCGCATCGCCCCTGGACTCGCCCCTGTGCCCGACCCCCCGTGTGACCCCCCCATCGCATCGCCCCTGGACTCGCCCCCGTGCCCGACCCCCCCATGTGACCCCCCCCAGCGCATCGCCCCTGGACTCGCCCCTGTGCCCGACCCCCCGTGTGACCCCCCCCCAGCGCATCGCCCCTGCACTCGCCCCCGTGCCCGACCCCCCCGTGTGACCCCTCCCCAGCGCATCGCCCCTGGACTCGCCCCCGTGCCCGACCCCCCCGTGTGACCCCCCCCAGCGCATCGCCCCTGGACTCGCCCCCGTGCCCGACCCCCCCGTGTGACCCCCCCAGCGCATCGCCCCTGGACTCGCCCCTGTGCCCGACCCCCCCATGTGACCCCCCCCAGCGCATCGCCCCTGGACTCGCCCCTGTGCCCGACCCCCCCATGTGACCCCCCCCAGCGCATCGCCCCTGGACTCGCCCCTGTGCCCAACCCCCCGTGTGACCCCCCCCCAGCGCATCGCCCCTGCACTCGCCCCCATGCCCGACCCCCCCGTGTGACCCCCCCCAGCGCATCGCCCCTGGACTCGCCCCCGTGCCCGACCCCCCCCGTGTGACCCCCCCCCAGCGCATCGCCCCTGGACTCGCCACCGTGCCCGACCCCCCCCGTGTGACCCCTCCCCAGCGCATCGCCCCTGGACTCGCCCCCGTGCCCGACCCCCCCGTGTGACCCCCCCCAGCGCATCGCCCCTGGACTCGCCCCCGTGCCCGACCCCCCCGTGTGACCCCCCCAGCGCATCGCCCCGGACTCGCCCCCGTGCCCGACCCCCCCCCAGCGCATCGCCCCTGGACTCGCCCCCGTGCCCGACCCCCCCGAGCGCATCCCCCTGGATTCGCCCCTGTGCCCGACCCCCCCGTGTGACCCCCCCCAGTGCATCGCCCCTGGACTCGCCCCCATGCCCGACCCCCCCGTGTGACCCCCCCCCAGCGCATCCCCCTGGACTCGCCCCCGTGCCCGACCCCCCCGTGTGACCCCCCCCCCGGGGACAGCGCCCTGGCCGTGCCGCCCCCCCCGTGTGACACCCCCCGGCGCTGCCCCGGGGGGGGGGCCCGAGGGTCGGTACCTGCATGATCCCGGCCCGGCTCCCGCTGCCGATTTGCAACTTTGGTTACACTGCGCATGCTCACTCGAACCGAGCATGCGCAGTAACCTTCCCTGTTGCCACTGCCCTCTCCCTGCCCTTACTTCAACTCACAATTTGCCGAAGTTACAAAGGGCCCCGTGGCACCGTATAGACTGACAGGTGTTGGAGCGTGAGCGCTCCTGGGTGAATCCCCACTTCTTCGGATGCAAGCAGGGGAAATGTCCAGGGGCAGATATAAATTTGCTGCCTCCTCTTTGGGGGGGTTAAAAGGATCAAGGGGGCACATTGCAGCGGGGGGGGGTGTCAGGGTCTGAGCAGGGGGGCACATTGCAGCGGGGGGGTGTCAGGGTCTGAGCGGGGGGGGGCACATTGTAGCGGGGGGGTGTCAGGGTCTGAGCAGGGGGGGCACATTGCAGCGGGGGGTGTCAGGGTCTGAGCGGGGGGGCACTTTGCAGCGGGGGGGTGTCAGGGTCTGAGCGGGGGGGGGCACATTGCAGCGGGGGGGTGTCAGGGTCTGAGCGGGGGGGGCACATTGCAGCGGGGGGTGTCAGGGTCTGAGCGGGGGGGGCACATTGCAGCGGGGGGGTGTCAGGGTCTGAGCGGGGGGGGCACATTGCAGCGGGGGGGGTGTCAGGGTCTGAGCGGGGGGGGCACATTGCAGCGGGGGGGTGTCAGGGTCTGAGCGGGGGGCCACATTGCAGCGGGGGGTGTCAGGGTCTGAGTGGGGGGGGCACATTTCAGCGGGGGGGGGCACATTGCAGCGGGGGGGTGTCAGGGTCTGAGTGGGGGGGCACATTGAAGCGGGGGGGTGTCAGGGTCTGAGCGGGGGGGGCACATTGCAGCGGGGGGGTGTCAGGGTCTGAGTGGGGGGGCACATTGCAGCGGGGGGGGCACATTGCAGAGGGTGGGGTGTCAGAGAGCCTGGGTCCTGGGAGTCCGTGACAACATGGTAGCAGAGGATGTTTGGTGGATGCACCCTGTAGACAGTTGGCTGCGAGCGGAAGTCCCCACCCTGCTGGGAGAACGTCTCCGCAAGTGGGGGAAGAGTGCGGGGGCCACTTCGGCAGAGGACGTGATTGATGTGGTGGGATTGGACTGGCTGGATAACATCTGTCCTCCAGACCTTAAGATGTGGTTAGTGGACCGGAAGCCTAAAGGCCTGTGACGAGCAGGTGCGCTGGCAAACGAGTTTATGAACAGCAGATCTGGGGTGGGGGCAGACCCACGTCGGGGACTCAGAAAGGGAGTCCCCCAGAGACCTCTCGGAGTGGGGACTCTAGGAAGCCCAAGCCAGGGGTGCCCATGAAGATAGGCGCCGACTCCATGGGTGCTCTGAGGCTGCTCTGCACCCACCGGCAGCCAAGCTCCCCTCCCCCCATGCCCCACCTCCTCCTCCCCTGAGCGCGCCGTGTCCCCGCTTCTCCGCCTACCTCCCAGCGCTTCCCGCCCAGCCGCCACCAAACAGCTGTTTGGCCGCTCCGGGGGCGGGGATTTGGGGAAGGAGTCGGAATAGGGGCAGGGAGGGGGCGGAGTTGGGGTAGGGACTTTGGGGAAGGGGTTGGAATGGGGGTGGAGTCAGGGCGGGGCCGGGGGCAGAGGGGGGTCGAGCACCCAGCAGTGGGAGCCCATGAATGGTGCAGTAGGCAGACCCCTCCTGCGGGACCTGCGCAAACAGGACACCAGGTGGTGCAATACCCCCAAAGGAAGGAAGTCTGGCGGAGGAGACCCCTCAAAGGGCTACGGTGGCGATGGGAAGACAATCTGTAATACCGGCTGTGTCTGGCCCTTTGGAGGAAGCTGCTGGGGCCAGGGAAGGGGTGGAGGCAGACAGGCTTCCACCCCAAGCCCAGCTAATAGGTCTGCTGGTGCACCCCTGACCCCCAAGGGGACCAGACAGGCGTGGTCCGGGGAGCAACATTCACAGGGTGGAGAGGTCCTGGGGCCAAGAGACTCTTGTCGGTGTGGTGCAACCCCAGCAGATGCTGAGAGACGATATGACTTGGGTGAAGGTCCCAGGGACGAAGCCATTTGCCCTGCCCCGGCTCAGATCCCAGTGCAGTCCCAGCAAGGATTGGGGGGACGGGGGGAGCTGGGGTCCTTCAGCACAGCAGCTCTGACATACTCTTGGGTGACTGTCTCTTTAAAACAGGATCCAACACGGCCAAAGAGCTGAACCCAGAGATGGGCAGGCGGAGGGGGCAGGAGCCAGAGAGCTTGTGAATGGCTCGGCTGGGGCCAGGAGGAGGGAATTTCCCCCTGGCTAGTAGCGCAAGGGACGATCTGTGAAGCTCGGTTACCTGCCTGTCTGTAGCCAGCCCCCCGGAGCTGAGACGGGCCGGTCCTGCGCCGGGGAGAGGTGGCTCAGGCTGGCGCTGATGCTGGAACCGAAGCCGTGGTTCGCTGCCTGCTCTCACCGGGACACGGGTGCTGAGCTGACACAGCCGAGGGGGCGGACCCAGATCAAGTAGGGCCCAATGCACCTAGCCCTGAGCGGGGTGGTCGGATCCCTGGTTAAGGTCCTGTGGCAAGATCTGAAATGGGGGATGTGACGGAGTAGAGAGCGAGATGGATCTCACCTGAGAGGCTGGCTGCATTGGGAAAGGCTGCATCGGGAATGCGAGACTTTACCTGAGGCTGTAACATGAGCCAGGACGGGGGTTGGGAGGTGACACCTTTGGCTGGGAGAATGGACAGGCTAGAGGAAGGGGCCCCCGGGGAGGGGAAGAGCCTGCTGGAGGTTTGGCTTTTTGTTTTCAGTTTGGAGCTGGCTTGGGAAGAGGAGGGGAGGGGGGCAGACAGGGTCTGGCCTCCCTGCCCCGTTTGGAGCTGTGGGGTGAAATGCAGGGAGCCCCAGGCTGGGGTCTAAGCTCCCTGCCCCCCGGAGGGACCCGACTGAGGGGTCCTGGATGTACTGACAAGCTCTGGTTGGACTGTGTTCCTGGCATCTCTAATAAACCTTCTGTTCTACTGGCTGGCTGAGACTCCCAGTGAATCCGGGGAAGAGGGGTGCAGGGCCGGACTCCCCTATACTCCGTGACAGGGGGCCAAAGGGGGCCCCAAGGAGGTTGGGGTGCACAGTCAGCTGCCTGTGGAGGTGCTGATGGGAGATGGGTTAGAGAACTGGCCGGATGGCACCCCGGACCACAGCCAGGGAGGGCTGGGCCGAGACCCAGAGGCTGAATTCCAGACCAAGCAGCAGCAGGATTCCTCCTTGAAGAAGCTGAGGGCCCTTGTGGGCCCCAGTGTGGCAAGACCCTGCGGGAGGACCGCAGGGAACGAGCCCTGTAGGAAAAGCGATCCGGGACCAGGAAAGGGCTCCCTGAGGGAAAACCCAACCTGGCAGGATCGGGGGGCAGCTGGCGGTGCCCCAGAAGTAGCACCAGTGGAATGTCCCTCTCTCTAAACATTCGGGGGTCCGGCGCACCCGGCGAGGGCTGCTGCAGAACGTTTCCTGCCCCAGAAGTTCACACGGGTCCACGCTTGCGAGTTGTGTGGAAGGAGAGCGAGGGGACCCCTGGGTTTGACGGGGGACGAACGGGAGGGGAAGATAAATGGGACATCGGGGTTGGAGTATCAACTGTCACTCCAGGGACAGCTTACTGAGCCCGTGGGCCTGGCCAGGACGAACCTAGCCCGGGCCCAAGGGAAGGTCCGACCGTGCGCCGGCTCCTATGGCACCAGGGGCCAGGAGCGGGGTCTCGGCTCAGTGCGAAGGGGCCCTGTGAAATCCTGAACCAGCGCAAGGAGCTGAGTCACGGGCTGGAGCTGCGGGGCGGGGCGAGTGTCCCATGCGGAGGCGACGAATCCTACTTTGACAGGGAGAGACCTTGGCGCTGCGCTGTGTGTGTGGCCAGCGGGAGGAGGGGGAAGACCCCTGGCGGGTCTCTCCCCTGAGACAGAAGCCGGCCCCTTGCTGCAATCAGTCCCCCTCTCTGCCCAGCTCACCCCTGCCAGGCAGGCAGGAAGCAGAGGGGCCGAGATCTTCCCCGCAGCTGCTCTCCTGCCAGCCTGGGCTGACGAATCTAGCTGGGGAGGGGGGCAGGGGGAGACAAAAATAACCCTCCCACCAGGTGTTCCCCATTCAGAGTCACTGGGAACACGGCCCAGGCCCTGGAGAGAGAGCTCAGAGACCTGCTGGCTTCGGGGGTGATCCAGCTGCCCTCCAGCCCTGGGCCTCTCCCATGGTGCTGGACGGATCGATGTGTGTGTGTGTGACCTCACTACCAGGGATGTCACCAAGGGCTACTGGCCGGCGCCTTCGGACTCTTTGGGTTCCTGGTCCTGCCTTGTGCCTCAAGGGGCACCTCCCAGCGCTGGGTGGGTCAGGTACCGAGGGGGGTGGAGGACAGTGCCCAGACGTACATGGAGAATTGGAAGAATTGGAAGTCCTGGCACAGTCAAGGAACTACGACGTGATTGGAATAACAGAGGCTTGGTGGGGTAGCTCACATGATGTGGATGGGTATAAATGTTCAGGAAGGACAGGCGGGGGAGAAAAGGGGGAGGAGTTGCATTGTATGTAAGGGAGTGGTATGATTGCTCAGAGCTCCCATATGAAACTGGAGAAAAGCCGGTTGAGAGTCTCTGGGTTAAGTTTAGAGGTGAGAGCAACAAGGGTGATGTCGTGGTGGGCGTCTGCTGTAGACCAGACCAGGAGGGTGAGGTAGACAAGGGTTTCTTTGGACAACTAACAGAAGTTTCCAGATCCCAGGCCCTGGTTCTCATGGGGGACTTCAATCACCCTGACATCTGCTGGGAGAGCAATACAGCCGTGCACAGACAATCCAGGAAGTTTTTGGAGAGTGTTGGGGACAAGTTCCCGGGGCAAGTGCTGGAGGAACAAAGTGGGGGCTGTGCTCCTCTTGATCTGCTGCTCACAAACAGGGAGGAATTGGTGGGGGAAGTAGAAGTGGGTGGCAACCTGGGCAGCAGTGACCATGAGATGGTTGAGTTCAGGATCCTGACACGAGGAAGGAAGGAGAGCAGCAGAATACGGATCCTGGCCTTCAGAAAAGCAGACTGACTCCCTCAGGGAACTGATGGGCAGGATCCCCTGGGAGGCTAATCTGAGGGGGAAAGGAGTCGAGGAAAGCTGGCTGAATTTTAAAAAAGCCTTATTGAGGGCGCAGGAACAAACCATCCCGATGTGCAGAAAGAATAGCAAATATGGCAGGCGACCAGCTTGGCTTAACAGAGAATCCTCGGTGAGCTTAAACACAACAAGGCAGCTTACAAGAAGTGGAAACTTGGACAGATGACTAGGGAGGAGTATAAAAACATTGCTCCAGCATGCAGGGGTGTAATCAGGAAGGCCAAGGCACAACTGGAGTTGCAGCTAGCAAGGGATGTGAAGGGTAACAAGAAGGGTTTCTACAGGTATGTTCGCAACAAGGTGGTGGTCAGGGAAAGTGTGGGCCCCTCACTGAATGGGGGAAGCAACCTAGTGACAGATGATGTGGAAAAAGCTGAAATACTCAATGCTTTTTGTGCCTTGGTCTTCACAGACAAGGTCAGGTCCCAGACTGCCGCACTGGGCAGCACAGTATGGGGAAGAGGTGAGCAGCCCTCAGTGGCGAAAGAACAGGATACGGACTATTTAGAAAAGCTGGACATGCACAAGTCCATGAGGCCGGATGCACTGCATCCGAGGGTGCTGAGGGACTTGGCGGATGTGATTGCAGAGCCATTGGCCATTGTCTTTGAAAACTCATGGAGATCATGGGAGGTCCTGGACGACTGGAAAAAGGCTAATGTAGTGCCCATCTTTTAAAAAGGGAAGAAGGAGAATCCAGGGAACTACAGACTGGTCAGCCTCACCTCAGTCCCTGGAAAAACCATGGAGCAGGTCCTCAAGGAATCCATTCTGAAGCACTTGGAGGAGAGGAAGGTGATCAGGAACAGTCAGCGTGGATTCACCAAGGGCAAGTTATTCCTGACCAACCTGATTGCCTTCTATGATGAGCTAACCGGCTCTGTGGATATGGGGAAAGTGGTGGACATGAGCAAAGTTTTTGATACGGTCTCCCACAGTGTTCTTGCCAGCAAGTTAAAGAAGTATGGGCTGGACGAATGGACTATAAGATGGTGTGACGGTGTACTCCATAAGGCTTTATGGGGAGATGCTTCTAGATGTAGCATAAAACATATTCCAGTTATATCATATATACATGTGCCATGTAACATATCTCTGTAAAAGTTATTATCTACTGAATCTATTCCTCCTGTTTGTATGCAGGTATCATGTTTGTAGTTGAAGTTATGAATATTGGTTGTATATTTGCTTGTTTTCTATATAGCCTTAGTAAGAACATTTGATCAATGTCTGGAGAAAGGAATGTGCAGGTTAAGTGCCCAGTCAAGAAACACTTAACAGACAATAGAACTTGGAGACACCAATTCACATCTGAGCTTTGCCAGGAATGTGACTTGGCTGGTAAGGAACTGAGTTGTGCATGGACATGTGACTTGCCCATGTGACCCCAAAACTCCATTTTGTTACTGGATGCTACACAGGGAGAGGGAGGGGTGTCCACCCAAAGGAGAAAGTCTATTTAAACCCCTGGGAGACCCCTCCATCTTGTCTTCAGCTGGCTAAAGAGAGAGCCTCTCCACACCCCCAAGGATATACCTGAAAGAAACTGGAACAAAGGACAATAACTATAGGGAGTGTGAGTGATTGCTGGACCCAGGCTAGGAGGACCATAGCCTGTAAAAGGAATTTTACTGGAACTGGTGAGGTTTTAATCTGTATTGAGTTTGATTAGACATAGACTTGCATGTTTTATTTTATTTTACTTAGTAATTCACTTTGTTCTGTCTGTTACTACTTGGAACCACTTAAATCCTACTTCCTGTATTAGTAAAATCACTTTTTACTTATTAATTAACCTGGAGTATGTGTTAATACTTGGGGGGGGGGGCACACAGCTGTGCATATCTCTCTATCAGTGTTACAGAGGGTGAACAATGTATGAGTTTACCCTGTCTAAGCTTTATACGGGGTAAAAAGGATTTATTTAGGGTTTGGACCCCATTGGGAGTTGAGCATCTAAGTGCTAAAGGCAGGACCACTTCCTAAACTGCTTCCAGGTAAGCCTACAGCTGTTAGGGGACGTGGTTCAGACCTGGGTCTGGAGCGGGCTAATGGGTCTGGCTCAAACCAGGCAAGTCTCTGGAGTCCCAAGCTGGTTGGGCAAAGAAACAGGGGCAGAAGTAGCCTTGGCATCTGCAAACTTGCTGAGGGTGCAATCCATGTGTAACAAGGTTGGACTCACCCAGTGGCACCTCCCCCTGGTTATCCAGGGAATTGCTCATCCAGCCTCCGGAGCGCCCTCTTCCGGCCGGTGATCCGCCTGACCGCTCTCTGGCCCCCGTGTCCCTCCCAGGACCCAGTGCCCCTTTCTCTGGGGTGCTTCCCCCACTGGCAGTACCCCACAGCCTTAATCTTAGGGTTTCCCCCTCCCAGGGGAACCCCCCCTATCCCCACTTCGCCTCAGTGTACAGCTACTGCCAGTCCCCATCTAGCCCCACGCCCTGGGGCAGACTGCAGTGTAAGCCACTCATCATCAGCAAAGGGGGTTTGAACCTGCTGCCTCGGCCTTCCCATGGGCTGCCCCTGAACCTCAGTACCTGGGCTGGCCTTACCAGGCCTGCAGCCTGGGGTTTCCTTAGGCCGGAGCTCCCCGGCTCCCTTAGCCTTCCCCACAGCCCTGCACCACTTCAGGTCCCTGCTGCTTTCCTGGCAGCCAGGCCCATCTCTCTGGAAGCAGAGAGAGACTCCTTGGGCTTCTGGCTCACAGCCTCTTATAGGGCCCAGCTGCAGCTGCTTCCCCCAATCAGCTCCGCTCTCAGAGTTGCAGCCCTCTCCTAGGGCTGTTTCAAGCCCCTCAGGGCAGAGGCGGGGGTAGCCACCCCACTACACCACGCCATCCTCCAGATCATTAATAGAGATATTGAACGAAACCGGGCCCAGGACCGACCCAGTTCAAGTCTCATCCCCCAGGGTTATGAGATGGAAGTTGTGACGGAGTAGAGAGCGAGATGGATCTGACCTGAGAGGCTGGCTGCATTGGGACAGGCTGCATTGGAAATGCAAGACTTTACCTGAGGCTGTAACATGAGCCAGGACGGGGATTGGGAGGTGACACCTTTGGCTGGGAGAATGGACAGGCTAGAGGAGGGGACCCGGGGGAGGGGAAGAGAGGCTGCTGGAGGGTTTGGCTTTTTGGTTTGAGTTTGGAGCTGGGTGGTGAAACGCAGGGAGCCCCAGAGGTGGGGTCTAAGCTCTCTGCTCCCGAGAAGGGCCCAGCTGAGGGGTCCTGGTCATACTTACAAGCTCTGTTTGGACTCTTTCCTGACAACCCTAATAAACCTTCTGTTCTACTGGCTGGCTGAGAGTCACACTGAATACCGGGAAGAGGGGTGCAGGACCTGACTCCCCCACACTCCGTGACAGAAGTGATCCATGTTGATGAAAAGTTCAAATGTTCTAGTCGATGCTTTGTCCCGGAGAGGGGGCCCTGCACTTCCCCAGGTCACCGGCTGGAGTGACCCCGCTCAGTTCAGATTTGAAGGGGGGAGAGATGTGATAAAGTGGGGGATTTTCTTAGTGTTTTGCATGAACCCTGCGTGCCTCAGTTTCCCGGTGTGCTGCATGTGTAATGAGGGGTGGGGGGGGGTCTGTTGTTGCAGAGGACCAGGTGTGACCTCGCCCAGCAGCCTGCACCCCGGACAATGGCCTGGAGATGGGGGACCTGGGGACTGGTGACTGGGAGGCCCAGCCCAGCTTGGGAGCCAGCCAGTTCTGGCCAGTGGGAGGACAATGGGCTGTGGAAAGACCCTGGTGACCTGACCAGGGGTGGAAACAAAGGCCGGGAGTGAGGAGAGGCTGAGAGGAGAGAGGGCCCAGCTGACCTGTTTACCTGGGACTGCAGCCAATGGACAGGGGAGGAGCTGTTGGGGGAGATGATAGGGGATGATCGGCGGGAAGGAGGGGGTGGCTGGACTGGGGGGGAGCAGCCAGAGCCCCCCTGGACGCGGGACAGACCTAGATGTGCTGGGCTGAGGGGGGCCAGGCCCGAGGGCCGGAGAGTTTCCTGTGCTGGGGTCAGATGCTCAACAAACCTCCTGTTTTGCGCTGGCTGAGAGTCACAGCAGGTTAGATATGGGGGGGCTTTGCTCTCTCTGGGCGTGGAGGTCCCGGGGGCCCAGAGCGAGGGGACTCCCTGAGGGGCCCATGGCTAGAGCCAGGCTGCTGGAGGCTCAGAGGTGCGGTCCCGGGAGGGGTGGGACCAGAGGGCCTAGCCCACTTGTCCTGGAGACCCCGTTCACAGAGCCAGCCTCTGAGTGCGACCCCCTTATACATTGAAAACCCCTTGGTATCTATTTAACACCACTATAAATGCTGGAGGCAGAGCAGGGTTTGGGGTGGAGGCTGACAGCTCGTGACCCCCAGTTTGAGAACCCCTGGCCTAGCCCCAGCGTGAGGGGGTGCAGCCTTCCCAGAGGCGTCACACTGAAGGGGGTCCCTCCCAGGGGCCGTAGGGAGCCGGGGGGCACAAGGCCTGTGAGTCTGTGACAGCCGTCAATGCCGGCTTCCCAGGCCTGGCAGTGCCGGGGGGAGGACATAGCGGTGCCCGTGTGTTGGCCTGGGGGGGCTCTGCACTGGCTCCCCCAGCTCCCCGGGCGCGGCTGTGCCCCCTGCCCCCCTGGAGCAGCTCGGGCTGCCCCACTCCCGCGAGCGCGCCCCACGGCGAAGCCCCAGCAGCTGGTGAGCCCAGGGTGTTGGAGCCCCGTGGAACGGGGGGTGCCCCTGTGACGAACTAGGACTGTTGTTAAGGTTTCCCTGAGTACTGTGTGGGTGCCTCGGTTTCCCCTATGCGGGGCTTGAGTATCTAGGTGGCGGGACAACGGTGTATGATTGTTACAAAGCCCTAGAAGGCAGAGGCCTGGACACAGAGAATGGCTCTGTCTCCTGGCAAGAGATGGCCCGGCCCTTCCCCCGGCAAAGGTATGAGCTGAAGGTGTCGGAACAAAGGGATCAGGTGACCTCCTGGCCCGGGAAGCAGACAAAGGGGGAGGAAGGGCGGGAGAGTTTCAGTTGGGGGCTGGCCGGAGAAGAGGCGAGAGAGGCAGACAGGGTCTGGCCTCCCTGCCCCGTCTGGAGCTGTGGGGCGAAATGCAGGGAGCCCCCAGGCTGGGGTCTAAGCTCCCTGCCCCCCGGAAGGGCCCGACTGAGGAGTCCTGGATGTACTGACAAGCTCTGGTTGGACTGTGTTCCTGGCATCTCTAATAAACCTTCTGTTCTACTGGCTGGCTGAGACTCCCAGTGAATCCGGGGAAGAGGGGTGCAGGGCCGGACTCCCCTATACTCCGTGACAACTGGTGGCAGCGGTGGGATGTTCTGCACCCCGTGAACGGCGCTTCCTGCAGTAAGTAACTGGGGAGCAGTAGAACGAAGGGGGGCTAACGAGGACCAGGCGTGCTGAAGGCTCACGGAGGAGCGGTTTCGGGGAGCGGAGGAGCTACGCTTAACCCCTGGGAGTGTGTGACCAGCAAGAAGGACTGTGCAATGATGGGGTCCCCCTGGGGACTGCAGTGAGCAGTCCCAGGGGCGGAGGAGCCTGCGGCTTGGCCCTGGGAGAGAGAAGGAATTTTGCAGGGACAGGGATCCCCTGGGGGTGCCGTGAGTGGACCCAGGGGCGGAGGAGCTGCAGCTCGACCCTGGCAAAGAGGCGGTGACCTGGAGAAGGGCTGGCACACTTGGGGTTCGTCCTGGAAACCGTGGGGAGCTAAGAGCACACAGGCCTGCGGATCCACAGCAACGTGGGAGCAGTGACGTGATGGCGTATCGCCTTCTCCTTAAGAAGAGCATTGTAACCCTGTGCAAAAAGAGAGGGATACCCATTGGAAAGCTCACTAAAGCCCAGTTAATCACGCGGCTGGAGGAGGATGACCATTCCAGGGAGCAGATTCCTGACCCCAATGGGGCTACAGCAGGATCTGGGAGCAGCTGGAGCGATAGCCTGGCATCCCCAAGAGTCTGGTCCCCAACCAGACGGGGGTCTTCACGATCGGGTTCCCCAGCAGGGGATCGGAGACGGATGGGACTGGAGCTGAGTCCGAGAGAGCAAGAGGACGGTGAGAGACAGCAAGAGCCCGAGAAAGACCTACAGAAGAAGCAGCAGCGTGAACTTGCGGTGGTGGAACGGAGAGGCATAGGGGACTGGCCAGGGGTAAGTGGGGACAGATCCCGGGGTGCCAGCTCCGCAGGGAACCTCGATCCTAAATTGCTGCCCCTGGTTAAGGAGGGTGGGGATGTGGAGGCCCACCTCACTGCCTTGGAGCAGGCTGGTGATTGGAACCAGGGAGACCCTGCGGAAAAGCCCCGGGATCTAACCCCCTTGCTGGGTCCCAAGGCCATAAACTCCGCCAGCCAGATGGGTGGGATGGTGGACGGATTTCCACTCCTGGCCCTGGACTCAAGCCCTATGGACCCCCAGTGGAAGCGGAAGCTGATGGTCAATGGAGAGACATTCGGGGGGTGGCAAGACCCCGGGAAAGAGAGAATTGTGGTCAGGCCCCGGGTGGTGCACCCCCACCAGCTGCTGAGGGGCTGTGTGACCTGGGTGAGGGTCCCAGGGACGGACCCATTCGCCCTGCCTATGGCCCAGATCCCTGAGCAGACCCAGGAGGGGTCGGGCTGGCTGGTGGTTGGGGGTCTCCAGGATATCAGCGGTGAGGTGCTGTTGGGGGGTGACTGTGTATCTTTGGGACAGGATCCAGGCCCTGTAACGGCCGAGGATTTGAATTTGAACTCAGGAAACCAATTGGCTAAGAGGGAAATGGTCAGTGAAAATGCAAATGACCTGGCTGGCAGTGGGGAGGAGCTGCCAAGCTCCGGTTACCTGCCTGCCTGGAACCAGACCCCTAGGGCGGGGTGGGTCAGAGAGATGCTCCCCGCCCCCCTGCACACTGGAGAGGTGGCTCACGCTGGCTCTGATGCTGTTACCAAAGCAGCGAGCTCGCTGCCTGGCCCCACAGGGACAGCCAAGGCAGCGCTGAGCACCGGGGGAGCAGAGACCCCAGCTGAGTGGGGGGACACACAGGCAGGGCAGGACGGCTGCCAACCAGGCTTGCCTGGTCCAGAGGTGCTGCCGGGAAGTGATTCCACGGCAGGGAGGAAGCCACCAGGGACAGGGCTCAGTGGTGCGGTGACCCCAGGCCTGGCCAGTGAGCTGCAGAGGGATCCCGCCTTGGAGAAGCTAAGGGAACTGGCTGGCCACAGCGCTGCAAACCCCCTTGGGGAAGACTGCAGAGACAGATCCCTGTGGGAGAAGGGTTTCCTGTGCCGGGAATGGGCTGCCCAAGGGGAAGTAGAACTGTGGGGAATCAGGAGGCAGCCAGTGAGGCCCCAGAAGTACCATCACCGGTTATTACACCTGGCCCAGGGGAAGGAAGAAGATCCCTGGAGGTCCCTGCCCATCAGGGAGGAACCTTTCCAGAAGGTGGCTATGAATAGGGTGGGCCCCCTCAGCAGGGCAACCCAGTTGGGGAAGAAGTACATTCTGGTGGTGGTAGATTTCGCCACCCGCTACCCCGAGGCGGTGCCCTTATCCTCCATTGAAGCAGACACCGTGGCGGATGCGCTGCTGACCATTTTCAGCCGAGTGGGGTTCCCCAAGGAAGGCCTGACAGACCAAGGGTCCAACTTCATGTCGGCCCTGCTCCGGTGCTTGTGGGAGAAATGTGGGGTCCGGCACAGTTGGGCCTCAGCATATTATCCCCAGTGCAATGGGCTGGTGGAGAGAGTTCAGGGGACCGTGAGGCTGATGCTGAAGACTTGCATCAATCAGCATCCACAGGACTGGGACAAGTACCTGCCCCACCGATGGCACAGGGAAGTGCCCCAGGAATCACCAGGGGGCTTCCCTTTCAAGCTGTGGTATGGGAGGAGAGTAAGGGGACCCCTAGAACCGGTAAGGGACAATTGGGAGAAGAAGGGGGAAGACCCCCTGATGGATCTCTCCCCTGAGATGGAAGGCCATCCTCCCATCAGGTGTCCCCCATTCAGAGTAACTGGGAAAAGAGCCCAGAACCTGGAGAGAGAGGCCAAGGACAGGCTGGCTTTAGAGGTGAACCAGTCATTCAGCAGCCCAGGGCTGGCCAAGGCGGAGGCGATCAGAGATTGGCCTGTTCCCCAGACCAAGAAACAGGGCCAGGCCTTTAGCGGGATGGCGGGGTACCACCAGAGGTTTGTACCCCCCTTTAGCTCCCTAGCTGCCCCCATCACAGAGCTAGGTGTGACGGAGTAGAGAGCGAGATGGATCTGACCTGAGGGAAAGGCTGCATTGGAAATGTGAGACTTTACCTGAGGCTGTAACATGAGCCAGGACGGGGGTTGGGAGGTGACACCTTTGGCTGGGAGTTTGTGTGCTGGCTTGGGAGAGGAAGGGAGGGGGGCAGACAGGGTCTGGCCTCCCTGGCCCAGGTGGAGCTGCGGGGCGAAATGCAGGGAGCCCCAGGCTGGGGTCTAAGCTCCCTGCCCCCCGGAAGGACCCGACTGAGGGGTCCTGGATGTACTGACAAGCTCTGGTTGGACTGTGTTCCTGGCATCTCTAATAAACCTTCTGTTCTACTGGCTGGCTGAGACTCCCAGTGAATCCGGGGAAGAGGGGTGCAGGGCCGGACTCCCCTATACTCCGTGACACTAGGTAAGAAGGGGAAGTCAGACGAGGCAGTCTGGACCGAGCAGGGCCAGAGGGCTCTCTGTGCGCTGAAGGAGGCTCTAATCCAGGGCCCAATAGATCGAGTAAACCCAGACCGGGCCAAGCCCTGTACAGTGTTCACCGAAGCCTCAGACACAGGGCTGGGCGCGGGGCTGACGCAGACCTATGCGAAGCAGGGGAGACACCCCATCGGGTATCTGAGCAAGGAGCTGCTGCCCTGGAGGCAGAACGGTCAGGCCATAGAGAGGGAATGCCTGGCCCTGGGGCAGGCCCTTAAGAAGCAGCAGCCGGATCTATTTGGGTGGTGCTTTACGGGGTATATTCACCACCTCGCCCCGACGTGGCTGCATCCAGGAAAAGGGGCCGATGCCGAGCGGCTGGTGACACAGACACGTGGTCAGAGAGGGGACCAGATCAAGAGTGAGGCTCTTAACCAAGAGAGCCCGAATTACAGCCCTCCAGACTGGAGCGCTGGGAAAAGACCTGATCTCAGCTTGAACCCCAGGGGTTTTGGGATGGGAAGAGGGCACGGGCCGCATAAACCTTCCCACATGCGGCCTGCGGGTGCCATCAAGCCCACCCGACCTAAGGGAGCCCGTGGAACTGGAACGGCCTGGTGTGACCAGGTTCGAACTTCCCCAGGTCACTGGCTAAAGTGACCCCGCTCAGTTCGGTCTCGAAGGGGGGAGAGATGTGACGAACTAGGACTGTTGTTAAGGTTTCCCTGAGTACTGTGTGGGTGCCTCGGTTTCCCCTATGTGGGGCTTGAGTATCTAGGTGGCGGGACAACGGTGCATGATTGTTACAAAGCCCTAGAAGGCAGAGGCCTGGACACAGAGAATGGCCCTGTCTCCTGGCAACAGATGGCCCGGCCCCTCCCCCGGCAAAGGTGAGAGCTGAAGGTGTGAGAACAAAGGGATCAGGTGACCTCCTGGCCCGGGAAGCAGACAAAGGCGGAGGAGGGGCGGGAGAGTTTCAGTTTGGAGCTGGCCGGAGAAGAGGGGAGGGGGGCAGACAGGGTCTGGCCTCCCTGCCCCGTCTGGAGCTGTGGGGCGAAATGCAGGGAGCCCCCAGGCTGGGGTCTAAGCTCCCTGCCCCCCGGAAGGACCCGACTGAGGGGTCCTGGATGTACTGACAAGCTCTGGTTGGGCTGTGTTCCTGGCATCTCTAATAAACCTTCTGTTCTACTGACTGGCTGAGACTCCCAGTGAATCCGGGGAAGAGGGGTGCAGGGCCGGACTCCCCTATACTCCGTGACAGCCCCACCTACAGCCCCCCCGGCCAGCTCGCCCCAGCTCCTGCGCCCCTGGGAACACCCGGCTGCCACACCGACAAACAGCTGCCGGCGGCTCCCCGTCCCCCATGGGCCAGGGCAGGAAAACGCCAGGTCTGGCCCCTGGCCAGGGACGGGAATAGCCGAAAAGAGCCTCGAGTCACAGACCCAGAAACAGCTGCGGGGACGCCGCACGGCTATGGGGCATTGGGGTCAGCCCTGACTGCGAGGGGGGAGCCCCCCACTGAATCCCCCCGCAGCCCAGCGCCCCCTAGCTCTATGGGGCATTGGGGTTAGCCCTGACTGCGAGGGGGGAGTCCCCCCCCTGCAGCCCAGCACCCCCTAGCGCTATGGGGCATTGGGGTCAGCCCTGACTGCGAGGGGAGAGGCCCCTACCGCAGCCCAGCGCCCCCTAGCGCTATGGGGCATTGGGGTCAGCCCTGACTGCGAGGGGAGAGGCCCCTACCGCAGCCCAGCGCCCCACGGCTATGGGGCATTGGGGTCAGCCCTGATTGCAAGGGGAGAGCCCCCCACCGAGCCCCCCCCCGCAGCCCAGCACCCCCTAGCGCTATGGGGCATTGGGGTCAGCCCTGACTGCGAGGGGAGAGCCCCCCACCGAGCCCCCCCCAGCAGCCCAGCGCCCCCTAGCGCTATAGGGCATTGGGGTCAGCCCTGACTGCAAGGGGAGAGTGTCCCCCCCTGCAGCCCAGCACCCCCTAGCGCTATGGGGCATTGGGGTCAGCCCTGACTGCGAGGGGGGAGCCCCCCACCGAGCCCCTCCGCAGCCCAGCGCCCCCTAGCTCTATGGGGCATTGGGGTTAGCCCTGACTGCGAGGGGAGAGTCTCCCCCCTGCAGCCCAGCACCCCCTAGCGCTATGGGGCATTGGGGTCAGCCCTGACTGCGAGGGGGGAGCCCCACACCGAGCCCCCCCGCAGCCCAGCGCCCCCTAGCGCTATGGGGCATTGGGGTCAGCCCTGACTGCGAGGGGGGAGCCCCCCACCGAGCCCCCCCCGCAGCCCAGTGCCCCCTTGTGCCACAAGGTCGAGCCACCAACACAGGTTTCCCGCAGCACGGTGGGATCCCTGGACATCTCCCACCCCTGCACTCACCGCCCCCCAGCCCTGATTAATGGCCAGGGTGTGACGGGAGCGGCCCCCTCTCCCCCCCATGTATTACCTGCAATGCCTGCCCCTCCCCCAGCTCGGGGCAGCACGTCCCCTTCCATTGCTGGGAACCTGGCGAGACTCTGGGTGCCTTGTAGAGCTCTAGGGAGGGGCTGGAGGGGGGGGCTGGGCCCTGTGGGTCCCCAGGAGGGGGCTGGAAGTGGGATTAAGGGGGTTCCCAGGAGGGGGCTGGAAGGAGGGTTGAGGGGGTTCCCAGGAGGGGGCTGGAAGGAGGGTTGAAGGGGTTCCCAGGAGGGAGCTGGAAGGGGGGTTAAGGGGGTTCCCAGGAAGGGGCTGGAAGCGGGGTTGAGGGGGTTCCCAGGAGGGGGCTGGAAGGAGGGTTGAGGGGGTTCCCAGGAAGGGGCTGGAAGCGGGGTTGAGGGGGTTCCCAGGAGGGGGCTGGAAGGGGGGTTGAGGGGGTTCCCAGGAGGGGGCTGGAAGGAGGGTTGAGGGGGTTCCCAGGAGGGGGCTGGAAGGGGGGTTGAGGGGGTTCCCAGGAGGGGGCTGGAAGGGGGGTTAAGGGGGTTCCCAGGAAGGGGCTGGAAGGGGGGTTAAGGGGGTTCCCAGGAAGGGGCTGGAAGGGGGGTTGAGGGGGTTCCCAGGAGGGGGCTGGAAGGAGGGTTGAGGGGGTTCCCAGGAAGGGGCTGGAAGGGGGGTTGAGGGGGTTCCCAGGAAGGGGCTGGAAGCGGGGTTGAGGGGGTTCCCAGGAGGGGGCTGGAAGGGGGGTTGAGGGGGTTCCCAGGAGGGGGCTGGAAGGGGGGCCGGGCCCTGTGGGTTCCCAGGAGGGGGCTGGAAGGGGAGCCGGGCCCCGTGGGTTCCCTGGAAGGGGGGCTGGGCCCCGTGGGACCCCGGGAAAGGGTGTGGCGGCCCCAGGGCCGTACACAATGAACTCAGCTGTTTTCCAGCATCCCCGGGACAGGCTATTTCCAGCTGCCCCGGCTGAGTGGCAGCAGCGGGTGCGGCCCCTCCCCGTTCGCCCCTCGGCCCAGGCAGGGCAGGGCCGGCCCCAGGCCAGGGGCTATTCTGAGATGGGGGAGGGAGAGCTTCCAGAACAAGCCCCCGCGGCTGTTTCCGACTCCTCCCCCCCCCCCCCCCCGTCCCTCCTGGGCCAGCAGCTTCCCCACCACGACCGGCCTCCGCCCCTCTCAGTGCCCCACAGGCTGCTACCCGCTCGGGCATCCCTCCCCCCTTGTCTAACCCCTCAGGGCTGCGGGTTGGCCGCCCCAGCCAGGTTCTGCTGGGCTCCTCCTGTGGACACCCCATGGAAAACGTCAGCTGGGGGCCCGGTCGGAGGCAGGGGTCCTTGGAGCTGGCAGGGTTAACGGCAGCAGAGGGGTTAACAACCCCAGGGGGGTTACGGCCCCAGGAGGGGTGTGTGTGTAATGGGAAGGGTTAATGACACTGCAGGGATTATGGGCCCCTGGCTATGGGAAGGCGACCGGCCCCATGGGGGTTACGGGCCCCGGGCTATGGGAAGGCGACCGGCCCCGCGGGGATTACGGGCCCCGGGCTATGGGAAGGTGACCAGCCCCGTGGGGGTTACTGGCCCCGGGCTATGGGAAGGCGACCGGCCCCGTGGGGGTTACGGGCCCCGGGCTATGGGAAGGTGACTGGCCCCGTGGGGGTTACGGGCCCCGGGCTATGGGAAGGTGACCAGCCCCGCGGGGGTTACTGGCCCCGGGCTATGGGAAGGCGACCGGCCCCATGGGGGTTACGGGCCCCGGGCTATGGGAAGGCGACCGGCCCCGCGGGGATTACGGGCCCCGGGCTATGGGAAGGTGACCAGCCCCGTGGGGGTTACTGGCCCCGGGCTATGGGAAGGCGACCGGCCCCGTGGGGGTTACGGGCCCCGGGCTATGGGAAGGCGACCGGCCCCGCGGGGATTACGGGCCCCGGGCTATGGGAAGGTGACCAGCCCCGCAGGGTTACAGATCCCGGGCTATGGGAAGGTGACCGGCCCCATGGGGGTTACGGGTCCCGGGCTATGGGAAGGCGACTGGCCCTGGGCTATGGGAAGGCGACCGGCCCCGCAGGGTTACAGATCCCGGGCTATGGGAAGGTGACTGGCCCCGTGGGGGTTACGGGCCCCGGGCTATGGGAAGGCGACTGGCCCCGGGCTATGGGAAGGCGACTGGCCCCGGGCTATGGGAAGGCGACTGACCCCGTGGGGGTTACGGACCCCTGGCTATGGGAAGGTGACCAGCCCCGTGGGGGTTACTGGCCCCAGGCTATGGGAAGGCGACCGGCCCCGTGGGGGTTACGGGCCCCGGGCTATGGGAAGGTGACTGGCCCCGTGGGGGTTACGGGCCCCGGGCTATGGGAAGGTGACCGGCCCCGCGGGGGTTACTGGCCCCGGGCTATGGGAAGGCGACCGGCCCCATGGGGGTTACGGGCCCCGGGCTATGGGAAGGCGACCGGCCCCGCGGGGATTACGGGCCCCGGGCTATGGGAAGGTGACCAGCCCCGTGGGGGTTACTGGCCCCGGGCTATGGGAAGGCGACCGGCCCCGTGGGGGTTACGGGCCCCGGGCTATGGGAAGGCGACCGGCCCCGCGGGGATTACGGGCCCCGGGCTATGGGAAGGTGACCAGCCCCGCAGGGTTACAGATCCCGGGCTATGGGAAGGTGACCGGCCCCATGGGGGTTACGGGCCCCGGGCTATGGGAAGGCGACTGGCCCTGGGCTATGGGAAGGCGACCGGCCCCGCAGGGTTACAGATCCCGGGCTATGGGAAGGTGACTGGCCCCGTGGGGGTTACGGGCCCCGGGCTATGGGAAGGCGACTGGCCCCGGGCTATGGGAAGGCGACTGACCCCGTGGGGGTTACGGACCCCTGGCTATGGGAAGGTGACTGGCCCCGTGGGGCTGTGGGGGTTACGGGCCGTGTGGGGGTTACGGACCCCTGGCTATGGGAAGGCGACCGGCCCCGTGGGGGTTACGGGCCCCGGTCTATGGGAAGGTGACTGGCCCCGTGGGGGTTACGGGCCCCGTGGGGGTTACTGGCCCTGGGCTATGGGAAGGCGACCGGCCCCGCAGGGTTACAGATCCCGGGCTATGGGAAGGCGACCGGCCCCGCAGGGTTACAGATCCCGGGCTATGGGAAGGCGACTGACCCCGTGGGGGTTACGGACTCCTGGCTATGGGAAGGTGACTGGCCCCGTGGGGCTGTGGGGGTTACGGGCCGTGTGGGGGTTACGGGCCCCGGGCTATGGGAAGGCGACCGGCCCCGTGGGGGTTACGGGCCCCGGTCTATGGGAAGGTGACTGGCCCCGTGGGGGTTACGGGCCCCGTGGGGGTTACTGGCCCCGGGCTATGGGAAGGCGACCGGCCCCGCAGGGTTACGGGCCCCGGGCTATGGGAAGGCGACCGGCCCCGTGGGGGTTATGGGCCCCGGGCTATGGGAAGGTGACTGGCCCCGTGGGGGTTACGGGCCCCGTGGGGGTTACTGGCCCCGGGCTATGGGAAGGCGACCGGCCCCGCAGGGTTACGGGCCCCGGGCTATGGGAAGGCGACCGGCCCCGCAGGGTTACGGGCCCCGGGCTATGGGAAGGCGACCGGCCCCGTGGGGGTTACTGGCCCCGGGCTATGGGAAGGCGACCGGCCCCGCAGGGTTACAGATCCCGGGCTATGGGAAGGCGACTGACCCCGTGGGGCTGTGGGGGTTACGGGCCGTGTGGGGGTTACGGGCCCCGGGCTATGGGAAGGTGACTGGCCCCGTGGGGGTTACGGGCCCCGGGCTATGGGAAGGCAACCGGCCCCGCAGGGTTACGGGCCCCGGGCTATGGGAAACCTACTGAGGCATCCCCCTTGCAGGTTTCCCTGAGTAGCTTCTGCCACAAGTGAGAACTCTTCGAAGGAAGGAACTATGGATGCTGAGCGATCCGCTGTCGTGACCTGCACAGGATGTGCCATGTTTGTCTTTCTTCCACAGGATAGAAGCGACTTTGTCTGTACAAAGTGCAAGCTGATCTCCATATTGGAGGAGAAGATTCAAGGTCTGGAGAAACGAGTATCAACCCTGCGTTCCATAAAAGAAAATGAGGAGTTCCTGGATAGACGTCAGGATAGGCTTCAGCGGGCGCAGTGTTGTGAGGATTCAGAGCAGGCTGCGCAGCGGGGACAGAAGACCAGCGAGGATAATTGGCGGCATGTGACCTCCAGAAGAGGAAAGAGTATGAGACAAGTCCATGTACAAGAAACGCATATTCAGATGAGCAACCGTTTTCATGTTCTCTCCACAGGTACTAGTGCAGAGAGTGGAGTGGATGATACATCTGAGGGAACAGAGCAGAAGGAGACTCCACCGATTGAAAGGCATGAGATGCACCATCCTAGGGATGGGGTTTCCACGACCACCATTCCCAAGAGGAGGAGGAGGGTGGTGGTGCTCAGGGACTCTCTCCTCAAGGGGACTGAGTCATCTATCTGCCGCCCTGACCGGGAAAACCGAGAGGTGTGCTGCTTGCCAGGGGCTAGGATTCGTGATGTGACGGAGAGACTGCCGAGACTCATCAAGCCCTCAGATCGCTACCCCTTCCTGCTTCTCCACGTGGGCACCAATGATACTGCCAAGAATGACCTTGAGCGTATTACTGCAGACTACGTGGCTCTGGGAAGAAGGATAAAGGCGTTTGAGGCGCAAGTGGTGTTCTCGTCCATTCTCCCTGTGGCAGGAAAAGGCCGGGGTAGAGACCGTCGAATCGTGGAAGTCAACAAATGGCTACGCAGATGGTGTCGGAGAGAAGGGTTTGGATTCTTTGACCATGGGATGGTGTTCCAAGAAGAAGGAGTGCTAGGCAGAGACGGGCTCCACCTGACGAAGAGAGGGAAGAGCATCTTTGGAAGCAGGCTGGCCAACCTAGTGAGGAGGGCTTTAAACTAGGTTCACCGGGGGAAGGAGACCAAAGCCCCGAGATAAGTGGGAAAGTGGGATACCGGGAGGAAGCACAAGTAGGTGAGTGCAAGAGGGGAGGGCTCCTGCCCCATACTGGGACAGCAGGACGATCGGTGAGATATCTTAAATGCCTATACACAAATGCAAGAAGCCTGGGGAACAAGCAGGGAGAACTGGAAGTCCTGGCACAGTCAAGGAATTATGACGTAATTGGAATAACAGAGACTTGGTGGGATAACTCACACGATTGGAGTAGTGTCATGGATGGATATAAACTGTTCAGGAAGGATAGGCAGGGCAGAAAAGGTGGGGGAGTTGCATTGAATGTAAGAGAGCAGTATGACTGCTCAGAGCTCCAGTATGAAACTGCAGAAAAACCTGAGAGTCTCTGGATTAAATTGAGAAGTGTGAGCAACAAGGGTAATGTCGTGGTGGGAGTCTGCTAGAGACCACCGGACCAGGGGGATGAGGTGGACGAGGCTTTCTTCCAGCAACTAACAGAAGTTACTAGATCACAGGCCCTGGTTCTCATGGGTGACTTTAATCACCCCGACATCTGCTGGGAGAGCAATACAGCGGTGCACAGACAATCCAGGAAGTTTTTGGAAAGTGTAGGGGACAATTTCCTGGTGCAAGTGCTGGAGGAACCAACTAGGGGAAAAGCTCTTCTTGACCTGCTGCTCACAAACAGGGAAGAAATAGTAGAGGAAGCAATAGTGGATGGGAACCTGGGAGGCAGTGACCATGAGATGGTCGAGTTCAGGATCCTGACACAAGGAAGAAAGGAGAACAGTAGAATACAGAGCCTGGACTTCAGAAAAGCAGACTTTGACTCCCTCAGGGAACTGATGGGCAAGGTCCCCTGGGAGAATAACATGAGGGGGAAAGGAGTCGAGGAAAGCTGGCTGTATTTTAAAGAAACCTTATTGAGGTTGCAGGAACAAACCATCCCGATGTGTAGAAAGAAAAGTAAATATGGCAGGCGACCAGCTTGGCTTAACAGTGAAATCCTTGCTCGTCTTAAACACAAAAAAGCAGCTTACAAGAAGTGGAAGATTGGACAAATGACCAGGGAGGAGTATAAAAGGATTGTTCAGGCATGCAGGAGTGAAATTAGGAAGGCCAAATCACACTTGGAGTTGCAGCTAGCCGGAGATGTTAGGAGTAACAAGAAGGGTTTCTTCAGGTATGTTAGCAACAAGAAGAAAGTCAAGGAACGTGTGGGCCCCTTGCTGAATGAGGGAGGGAACCTTGTGACAGAGGATGTGGAGAAAGCTAGTGTACTCAATGCTTTTTTTGCCTCTGTCTTCACAGACAAGGTCAGCTCCCAGACAGCTGCACTCCGCGGCACGGTATGGGGAGGAGGTGACCAGCCCTCTGTGGAGAAAGAAGTAGTTCGGGACTATTTAGAAAAGCTGGACGAACACAAGTCCATGGGGCCGGATGCACTGCATCCGAGGGTGCTAAAGGAGTTGGGCGATGTGATTGCAGAGCCATTGGCCATTATCTTTGACAAATCATGGCAATCGGGGGAGGTCCCGGATGACTGGAAAAAAGCGAATGTAGTGCCCATCTTTAAAAAAGGGAAGAAGGAAGATCCGGGGAACTACAGGCCAGTCAGTCTCACCTCAATCCCTGGAAAAATCATGGAACAGGTCCTCAAGCAATCAATTTTGAACCACTTAAAGGAGGGGAAAGTGATCAGAAACAGTCAGCATGGATTCACCAAGGGCAAGTCATGCCTGACTAACCTAATTGCCTTCTATGATGAGATAACTGGCTCTGTGGATGAGGGGAAAGCAGTGGATGTGCTATTTCTTGACTTTAGCAAAGCTTTTGATACAGTCTCGCACAGCGTTCTTGCCAGCAAGTTAAAGAAGTATGGGCTGGATGAATGGACTGTAAGGTGGATAGAAAACTGGCTGGATGGTCGTGCTCAACGGGTAGTGATCAATGGCTCCATGTCTAGTTGGCAGCCGGTATCAAGTGGAGTGCCCCAAGGGTCGGTGCTGGGGCCGGTTTTGTTCAATATCTTCATCAACGACCTGGAGGATGGTGTGGACTGCACCCTTAGCAAGTTTGCAGATGACACTAAACTGGGAGGAGTGGTTGATACGCTGGAGGGTAGGGACAGGATACAGAGGGACCTAGACAAATTAGAGGATTGGGCCAAAAGAAATCTGATGAGGTTCAACAAGGACAAGTGCAGAGTCCTGCACTTAGGACGGAAGAATCCCATGCACTGCTACAGACTAGGGACCGAATGGCTGGGCAGCAGTTCTGCAGAAAAGGACCTAGGGGTTACAGTGGACGAAAAGCTGAATATGAGTCAACAGTGTGCCCTTGTTGCCAAGAAGGCTAACGGCATTTTGGGCTGTATAAGTAGGGGCATTTCCAGCAGATCGAGGGACGTGATTATTCCCCTCTATTCGGCACTGGTGAGGCCTCATTTGGAGTACTGTGTCCAGTTTTGGGCCCCACACTACAAGAAGGATGTGGATAAATTGGAAAGAGTCCAACGGAGGGCAACAAAAATGATTAGGGGGCTGGAGCACATGACATATGAGGAGAGGCTGAGGGAACTGGGATTGTTTAGCCTGCAGAAGAGAAGAGTGAGGGGGGATTTGATAGCTGCTTTCAACTACCTGAAAGGGGGTTCCAAAGAGGATGGATCTAGACTGTTCTCAGTGGTAGAAGATGACAGAACAAGGAGTAATGGTCTCAAGTTGCAGAGGGGGAGGTTTAGGTTGGATATTAGGAAAAACTTTTTCACTAGTAGGGTGGTGAAGCACTGGAATGGGTTACCTAGGGAGGTGGTGGAATCTCCTTCCTTAGAGGTTTTTAAGGTCAGGCTTGACAAAGCCCTGGCTGGGATGATCTAGTTGGGGTTGGTCCTGCTTTGAGCAGGGGGTTGGACTAGAACCTCCTGAGGTCCCTTCCAACCCTGAGATTCTATGATTCTATGATAAGGTGACTGGCCCCGGGGGGGTTACGGGCCCCGGGCTATGGGAAGGCGACTGGCCCCGTGGGGGTTACTGGCCCCGGGCTATGGGAAGGCGACCGGCCCCGTGGAGGTTTTTGGCCCCGGGCTATGGGAAGGCGACTGGCCCCGTGGGGGTTACGGGCCCCGGGCTATGGGAGGCGACCGGCCCCGCAGGGTTACAGACCCCAGGCTATGGGAAGGCGACTGGCTCCATGGGGGTTACGGGCCCCGGGCTATGGGAAGGAGACCGGCCCCGTGGGGGTTACGGGCCCCGTGGGGGCTATGGGAAGGCGACTGGCCCCGTGGGGGCTATGGGAAGGTGACCGGCCCCGTGGGGGTTACTGGCCCCGGGCTATGGGAAGGTGACCGGCCCCGGGCTATGGGAAGGCGACTGGCTCCATGGGGGTTACGGGCCCCGGGCTATGGGAAGGCGACCGGCCCCGTGGAGGTTTTTGGCCTCGGGCTATGGGAAGGAGACCAGCCCCGTGGGGGTTACGGGCCCCGTGGGGGCTATGGGAAGGTGACCGGCCCCGTGGGGGTTACTGGCCCCGGGCTATGGGAGGCGACTGGCCCCGTGGGGGTTACTGGCCCCGGGCTATGGGAAGGTGACTGGCCCCGTGGGGGTTACGGGCCCCGGGCTATGGGAAGGTGACCGGCCCCGTGGGGGTTACGGGCCCCAGGCTATGGGAAGGTGACTGGCCCCGTGGGGGTTACGGGCCCCGGGCTATGGGAGGCGACTGGCCCCGTGGGGGTTACTGGCCCCGGGCTATGGGAAGGCGACTGGCCCCTTGGGGGTTACGGGCCCCGGGCTATGGGAAGGTGACCGGCCCCGTGGGGGTTACTGGCCCCGGGCTATGGGAAGGTGACTGGCCCCGCAGGGTTACGGGCCCCGGGCTATGGGAAGGTGACTGGCCCCGGGGGGTTACGGACCCCGGGCTATGGGAAGGTGACCGGCCCCGTGGGGGTTACTGGCCCCGGGCTATGGGAAGGTGACCGGCCCCGTGGGGGTTACTGGCCCCGGGCTATGGGAAGGTGACCGGCCCCATGGGGGTTACTGGCCCCGGGCTATGGGAAGGTGACCGGCCCCGTGGGGGTTACTGGCCCCGGGCTATGGGAAGGTGACCGGCCCCGTGGGGGTTACTGGCCCCGGGCTATGGGAGGCGACCGGCCCCGCGGGGATTACGGGCCCCGGGCTATGGGAAGGTGACCGGCCCCGCAGGGTTACAGACCCCAGGATATGGGAAGGCGACCGGCCCCGCAGGGTTATGGGAAGGTGACTGGCCCCGGGGGGTTACTGGCCCCGGGCTATGGGAAGGTGACCGGCCCCATGGGGGTTACTGGCCCCGGGCTATGGGAAGGTGACCAGCCCCATGGGGGTTACTGGCCCCGGGCTATGGGAAGGTGACCGGCCCCGTGGGGGTTACTGGCCCCGGGCTATGGGAAGGTGACTGGCCCCGCAGGGTTACGGGCCCCGGGCTATGGGAGGCGACCAGCCCCGTGGGGGTTACAGACCCCAGGCTATGGGAAGGCGACTGGCCCCGTGGGGTTTACGGACCCCGGGAAGGCGACCGGCCCCGCAGGGGTTAACGGCACAAGCCGTCCAAGGAGAGATTCCACAACAAGCCCCTGGTGGAGCGGGGCCAAGATTCCAGCCCATCCGGGCTGGGCGCCCCGAGGCTGCGGAGCTGGAGCTGGGAGGAAGGGGGTGTCCGCGGGGGGGGCGGGGGGAGCTCTCCCAGCCAGCCCTGGAGCAGGGCAAAGCGGATTACCTTGCGCTGACGCTGGGCCGGGCCAGCTGCCAGGGTACCTGAAATGTCCCATCCTGCGGGGACGGGGCCAGTGGTTAAACTCCACCTGGTCTCTGCAGCAGCGGGCCGGCCCCTGGCCCTCTCCCCTGGGTCCCCATCAGAGCCCCCGTGGGTCACAGCAGGCCGGGCCCCTTGGGCTCTTGGGGCCAGCCCTGCAGAAAGCCCTGCGGGATGGGCTGGGGGGCACCAGGCCACGGTCGGAGGTGATTGATCAAGGAGCCCCAGGCCCCTTTTCCCCTGGACCCAGCTGTGCCCAGCCTGGGCCAAGAGGCGCTCTCGGGGTGCCCCTTGCCAGGGCCTGGAGGCCGGCGGGCCAGGCCAGGCCGGGCGCCAGCAGAGACAGAACAATCTCCTATTTAGACAATAAGACGCAGGGAGCCGAGGGAACGGGCCGGCGGGTTCTTCCTACTTAGGAGAAAGGCTCCGCGGTGCCGTATGGCTGTAAAAGGAGCGGGGAGCAGCAGACAGGCCGGGGGGGCAGTGGGGGGCCACGTTCCCAGCCTCTGTGTTCATAAGACAATGATGGATCCGTGGGACGGAGCGAGAACACGGGCGGGATGCAATGGGGGCCGGGAGGCCCGGGGAGAGGCCAGATGGGGGGTGCTGCAGGGAATGGGGCCGGGGGTCCCGGGGAGAGGCCAGGCGGGGGGTGCTGCAGGGAATGGGGTAGGGGGTCCCGGGGAGAGGCCAGGCGGGGGGTGCTGCAGGGAATGGGGCCGGGAGGCCCGGGGAGAGGCCAGGCGGGGGGTGCTGCAGGGAATGAGGCAGGGGGTCCCGGGGAGAGGCCAGGCGGGGGGTGCTGTAGGGAATGGGGCCGGGAGGCCCGGGGAGAGGCCAGGCGGGGGGTGCTGCAGGGAATGGGGCCGGGAGGCCCGGGGAGAAGCCAGGCGGGGGGTGCTGCAGGGAATGGGGCTGGGAGGCCCGGGGAGAGGCCAGGCGGGGGGTGCTGCAGGGAATGGGGCAGGGGGTCCCGGGGAGAGGCCAGGCGGGGGGTGCTGCAGGGAATGGGGCAGGGGGTCCTGGGGAGAGGCCAGGCGGGGGGTGCTGTAGGGAATGGGGCCGGGAGGCCTGGGGAGAGGCCAGGCGGGGGGTGCTGCAGGGAATGGGGCAGGGGGTCCCGGGGAGAGGCCAGGCGGGGGGTGCTGCAGGGAATGGGGCCGGGAGGCCCGGGGAGAGGCCAGGCGGGGGGTGCTGCAGGGAATGGGGCAGGGGGTCCCGGGGAGAGGCCAGGCGGGGGGTGCTGTAGGGAATGGGGCCGGGAGGCCCGGGGAGAGGCCAGGCGGGGGGTGCTGCAGGGAATGGGGCCGGGAGGCCCGGGGAGAGGCCAGGCGGGGGTGCTGCAGGGAATGGGGCAGGGGGTCCCGGGGAGAGGCCAGGCGGGGGGTGCTGCAGGGAATGGGGCCGGGGGTCCCGGGGAGAGGCCAGGCGGGGGGTGCTGCAGGGAATGGGGTAGGGGGTCCCGGGGAGAGGCCAGGCGGGGGGTGCTGCAGGGAATGGGGCCGGGAGGCCCGGGGAGAGGCCAGGCGGGGGGTGCTGCAGGGAATGGGGCTGGGAGGCCCGGGGAGAGGCCAGGCGGGGGGTGCTGCAGGGAATGGGGCCGGGAGGCCCGGGGAGAGGCCAGGCGGGGGGTGCTGCAGGGAATGGGGCAGGGGGTCCCGGGGAGAGGCCAGGCGGGGGGTGCTGTAGGGAATGGGGCCGGGAGGCCCGGGGAGAGGCCAGGCGGGGGGTGCTGCAGGGAATGGGGCCGGGAGGCCCGGGGAGAGGCCAGGCGGGGGGTGCTGCAGGGAATGGGGCAGGGGGTCCCGGGGAGAGGCCAGGCGGGGGGTGCTGCAGGGAATGGGGCCGGGAGGCCCGGGGAGAGGCCAGGCGGGGGGTGCTGCAGGGAATGGGGCCGGGAGGCCCGGGGAGAGGCCAGGCGGGGGGTGCTGCAGGGAATGGGGCAGGGGGTCCCGGGGAGAGGCCAGGCGGGGGGTGCTGTAGGGAATGGGGCCGGGAGGCCCGGGGAGAGGCCAGGCGGGGGTGCTGCAGGGAATGGGGCAGGGGGTCCCGGGGAGAGGCCAGGCGGGGGGTGCTGCAGGGAATGGGGCAGGGGGTCCCGGGGAGAGGCCAGGCGGGGGGTGCTGTAGGGAATGGGGCCGGGAGGCCTGGGGAGAGGCCAGGCGGGGGGTGCTGCAGGGAATGGGGCAGGGGGTCCCGGGACCAGCTCTGCAGCCTGCACCCCACACGTGTCCTCTCCAGCAGCCATGGGAGGTGGCAGCTCAACCTTTGGGAGCTGAGCAGGGCCTGTGTGACGCCCCCCCCCAGGCCCTGGGCAGTGCTGGTGGCCAGGGGAAGGTGGGGAGCGGGAGGGGATGGTGGGAGCGGGGAGGTGGAAGGGGGGAGAGGGGGAGGGGATGATGGTCGGGCAGGTGGGGGCGGGGAGGGGAGGGGGATGGTGGTAGGCGGGTGGGGGCGGGGAGGGGGATGGTGGTCTGTGGGTGGGGGCTGGGAGGGGAGGGGGAGGGGATGGTGGTCAGGCGGGTGGGGGCGGGGATTGGGAGGGGAGGGGGAGGTAGTCAGGCGGGTGGGAGATGGAGGGGAGGGGGAGGGGATGGTGGTAGGCGGGTGGGGGCGGGGATTGGGAGGGGAGGGGGAGGTAGTCAGGTGGGTGGGGGCGGGGATTGGGAGGGGAGGGGGAGGTGGTCAGGCGGGTGAGGGCGGGGATTGGGAGGGGGAGGTAGTCAGGTGGGTGGGAGAGGGGATTGGGAGGGGAGGGGGAGGTAGTCAGGTGGGTGGGAGAGGGGATTGGGAGGGGAGGGGGAGGTAGTCAGGCGGCTGGGGGCGGGGATTGGGAGGGGAGGGGGAGGTAGTCAGGCGGGTGGGGGAGGGGAGGGGATGGTGGTAGGCGGGTGGAAGAGGGAGGGGATGGGGGAGGGGGAGGTAGTCAGGCGGGTGGGGGATGGGATTGGGAGGGGAGGGGGAGGTAGTCAGGTGGGTGGGGGAGGGGAGGGGGAGGGGAGGGTGGTAGGCGGGTGGGAGAGGGAGGGGATGGGGGAGGGGGAGGTAGTCAGGCGGGTGGGGGCGGGGATTGGGAGGGGAGGGGGAGGTAGTCAGGCGGGTGGGGGAGGGGATTGGGAGGGGAGGGGGAGGTAGTCAGGCGGGTGGGGGAGGGGATTGGGAGGGGAGGGGGAGGTAGTCAGGCGGGTGGGGGAGGGGAGGGGGAGGTAGTCAGGCGGGTGGGGGAGGGGAGGTTGCCTGAATGCAGCTGGTTTCACTCCCTGCTAAGTGGTGCCCTGACCCCTGAAATCCAGCCTCTGGCGCAGGCCTCAGCCCCCTCCCAGCTGCGTTCCCGGGCTGGGGGCCGCGCTGTGGTTCCCAGGCATGTGCAGCTCGGCAGTGGGTCAGAGGGGGGGTGGGGCCGGCCCTGGCACTGGCCCAGGGAGAGGTGGGGAGCCTGGGCTGGGGGCCGCGCTGTGGTTCCCAGGCATGTGCAGCTCGGCAGTGGGTCAGAGGGGGGGTGGGGCCGGCCCTGGCACTGGCCCAGGGAGAGGTGGGGAGCCTGGGCTGGGGGCCGCGCTGTGGTTCCCAGGCATGTGCAGCTCGGCAGTGGGTCAGAGGGGGGGTGGGGCCGGCCCTGGCACTGGCCCAGGGAGAAGGCGCCTTCCCCTCCAGCCCCGTCCTGGGGGCTCAGCCTTGGGTATCCTCCCCCCGACTCCCTAAGGAGATGTCCCCCTTCCTGCCGGGCCCTGCAGACGCTGGCGGAGGGGGGCTGCCCCCCAAGATGGTACAAGTCTGTCACGGAGTGTGGGGGAGTCAGGGCCCTGCACCCCCACTTCCCGCGATTCCCCGGGACTCTCAGCCAGCCTGGAAAACAGGAGGTGTATTAGCCGACAGGAACCCAGTCCAGAACCGAGCTTGTAGGTATAGAGAACAGGACCCCTCAGTCAGGTCCATCTTGGGGGGCAGGGAGCCAGACCCCGGTTGTGGGCCTCCCTCCGTTCCCCAGCCAGCTCCAAAGTGAAACCCCCTCCAGCAGCCTCACCCAGCCACCCCCACCCCCCGCGCCCCCCGCTCCTCTTCCAGCCTTTGTCCAGTTTCCCGGCAAAAGGTGTCACCTGGCCCCAGCCCCCTCCTGGCTCAGGTTACGCCCCATCCTTTACAGCGGTATCATCCCTCAGTGAAGTCACCCCCTTATTTCCCATCCCCATCTACTATTGGTGCAGCACCCCAGGGAAACTGAGGCACGGCCCGTATTAGCAGACAACAGTAAACTAGTGAAACTCCCAGGCAACATTCCCAGGTTAATACTCCCTGCTCCCTACCCCGCCACAGCCTCCCTCGGGGTCTGTCTCCAAGGGCCTCGCTTCCCGGAGCTCACAGGGGGAGCAGGGGGGCTGCAGGCCCAGGGGTCCAGCCCCAGGAGGCGGTGAACCCTCGGGGGCCTGGCCCACTGATGGGGCCGCCCAGAGCCTGTCCCCACACTGGGGCCGTGGCCCCAATCCTGGGGGTCTGAGACACCGGGATCCCTCCTCCCTCCTGTGATTTCACTGTCTCCAGACCTAGGTGCCTCAGCTCTCCCTGGGCCCCAGAGGGGTGAGTCCGGGGCGCGGATCAGGGCGCTGGGCGGGGCACTGCTTGGCTGGAGGCAGCTTGGGGCGGGGATGGACGGGACGCTGCCCATCGCTGTGGGGTTTGCCCACCCCGCTTGACAAGGCCTGCAGCCTGGCGGCCAGCCGGCTCCCTGCTTGCTCCTGGAGCTCCAGGAGACCCCAGTGCCCAGCCCCAGGCACCCACTGCTGCCCCCCGTGCCTGCCCAGCAATACCCCCCAGCCCGCGACACACTTTGGGGCCTGCTTCCTGGGAGCTGCCAACCTGACGGGGCCAGGGCAGCCAGGCCGGAATTGGCTCCCCTGGCCCATGGCTGGCAGAGCAGAGAGCTTGGGGTGAGGCTGACACCCCATCCTCGCCTCCCAGAGATTACAGTGACCCCCGCAGGGCACGACCCCTGTGCAGGGACCTGCTCCCCGCTATGCACTTTGGGGAGCAGGAGCTGGGCCAGGCCGGGGGGGTTGGATCGTGGGGCAGGTGTGGGGAGCAGGGGGGTTGGGTGGTGGGGCAGGCTGACAGGGGCAGGCGGTTGGATCATGGGGAAGGCCTGGGGGCCGGGGGGTTGGATTGTGGGGCAGGTGTGGGGAGCAGGGGGCTTGGGTGTGGGGCAGGCAGGCAGTTGGATCGTGGGGAAGGCCTGGGGCCGGGGGGTTGGATTGCGGGGCGCAGCAGGGGGCTTGGGTGTGGGGCAGGCAGGCAGTTGGATCGTGGGGAAGGCCTGGGGCCGGGGGGTTGGATTGCGGGGCGCAGCAGGGGGCTTGGGTGTGGGGCAGGCAGGCAGTTGGATCGTGGGGAAGGCCTGGGGGCCGGATCATGGGGCTGGGGCAGGCTGGGGGAGGGCGGGCAGGACGGATGCTCTCCCTCAGACAGTTCGATGTTTTTCCTCTCCCCCCCCCCCCCGGGTATTGAGATGAAAGAGCCCCCCCCATCCCCCCCGCATCTGGACATACCTTCCCTTTAAAGGCCGGCTCCATCCCTCGGGCAGGGCCAGGCCGCGCTGGGAGCTGCAGCATTACACCATCCGCTCCCCGCCTGGGAGGGGCGCCAGCTCGGGGGGTGGGGGGGGGCTGCCCAGGGGACTCCAGCTGGCCCCTGGGCTGCCCCTGCAGGGAGGGTCCGGGGGGCAGGATCCCCAGGGTGGGGGTGGGCGAGAGCAGGCTGTTTTGAAGCAGGCACGCCTCCCCCACGGGTGCAAGGGGAACGGGGGTGCTCTAGCAATTGAGGTACAGGCTCTGCGCCCGAACGCCTGGGTCCTCTTCCTGGGGCAGCCACTGACTCAGCGTGTGACCTGAAGCTAGTCCCGTGACTGCTCCGTGCCTCAGTGTCCCCTGTAGCTGGCTGGCAGGGTCCAGGATCCCGGCTAGGGCCGAGACGCCCTACGCCCACGATGCCAGGCGATCAGGGGGCCTCTTGTCTCAGCCAGGGGGTGGGGGGTGCAGCGCATCGCCCTGGGGTGGGTTCCAGACGCTCCCTGGGGGCAGGATAGGGCCCCCTGCCTCCTTGGCGGTGGGAGCCACCCCTGCTCCCATGCTGCCGGTGCGGTGGGGTTTCCCCCTCGGCGCGCTGGGTCCCTGGGGGCAGGGGCCGTGCAGCTGGGGGTCCCCCTCCTGCGCCCCCCTGGGAAAGTGACCTAGCTGTAGTGCCCGGCATTGCTGCTCGTGCCCCCCCTCGAGAGCTGCTGCTCCCCTCGGGGGCTGGGCCGGGGGGGAGCAACCTCAGGGCTCCCTGCAGCCAGGTCACTTCCTCGGCGTAGGGGCGGGCAGAGAGAGCAGGTGGGGATAGTGACCCGGAGGCCCGAAGCGCTTGGTGCTGCTTCTCGCCCCCCCACCCCGCGGAGGAACGTTGGGGGCAGCCGTGTCCGTGTCCCGCTGCCGGGAGGAAGCAGGAAGGGATCTGTCCCCCCCACGGGGCGCTCCCAGGGAGCTGTGGCTGACACTACACCGGGCGGACACCACCTCTGCACTGCCGCCTGGCACCCCCTTGACCACTGGGCGCCCTGGGTGGCCGCCTGGGCGCACCCCTACGGCCGGCCATGCCGGGACCCCTCGGGGGACGGCCGGGATGTGGCCGAAGCGGGGGACCACCAACGTGCCCACGGTCTGGGATTCCTGCTCCAGATGGGGGGGGGGGGGGCATGTCTGGCACCGAGCTGGGGCCCACGGGCAGAGCTCCCAGAGCCCGGCACCGGGCCGGGGGCACCGGGCAGAGCTCCCGCAGCCGGGCACCGAGCCGGGGCCCACGGGCAGAGCTCCCAGAGCCCGGCACCGGGCCGGGGGCACCGGGCAGAGCTCCCGCAGCCGGGCACCGAGCCGGGGGCACCGGGCAGAGCTCCCGCAGCCTGGCACCGAGCCGGGGGCACCGGGCAGAGCTCCCGCAGCCGGGCACCGAGCCGGGGGCACCGGGCAGAGCTCCCGCAGCCTGGCACCGAGCCGGGGCCCACGGGCAGAGCTCCCAGAGCCTGGCACCGAGCCGGGGCCCACGGGCAGAGCTCCCAGAGCCCGGCACCGAGCCGGGGCCCACGGGCAGAGCTCCCGCAGCCGGGCACCGAGCCGGGGCCCACGGGCAGAGCTCCCAGAGCCCGGCACCGAGCCGGGGCCCACGGGCAGAGCTCCCGCAGCCGGGCACTGAGCCAGGGGCACCGGGCAGAGCTCCCGCAGCCTGGCACCGAGCCGGGGCCCACGGGCAGAGCTCCCGCAGCCGGGCACCGAGCCGGGGCCCACGGGCAGAGCTCCCGCAGCCAGGCACCGAGCCGGGGCCCACGGGCAGAGCTCCCGCAGCCGGGCACCGAGCCGGGGCCCACGGGCAGAGCTCCCCCAGCCGGGCACCGAGCCAGGGCCCACGGGCAGAGCTCCCGCAGCCTGGCACCGAGCTGGGGGCACCGGGCAGAGCTCCCGCAGCCAGGCACCGAGCCGGGGCCCACGGACAAAGCTCCCAGAGCCCGGCACCGAGCCGGGGGCACCAGGCAGAGCTCCCAGAGCCCGGCACCGAGCCGGGGCCCACGGGCAGAGCTCCCAGAGCCTGGCACTGAGCCGGGGGCACCAGGCAGAGCTCCCAGAGCCCGGCACCGAGCCGGGGCCCACGGGCAGAGCTCCCGCAGCCTGGCACCGAGCCGGGGCCCATGGGCAGAGCTCCCAGAGCCTGGCACCGAGCCGGGGGCACCAGGCAGAGCTCCCGCAGCCTGGCACCGAGCCGGGGCCCACGGGCAGAGCTCCCAGAGCCTGGCACCGAGCCGGGGCCCACGGGCAGAGCTCCCGCAGCCTGGCACCGAGCCGGGGCCCACGGGCAGAGCTCCTGCAGCCTGGCACCGAGCCGGGGCCCATGGGCAGAGCTCCCAGAGCCCGGCACCGAGCCGGGGCCCACGGGCAGAGCTCCCGCAGCCTGGCACTGAGCCGGGGGCACCGGGCAGAGCTCCCAGAGCCTGGCACCGAGCCGGGGGCACCGGGCAGAGCTCCCAGAGCCCGACACCGAGCCGGGGGCACCGGGCAGAGCTCCTGCAGCCTGGCACTGAGCCGGGGCCCACGGGCAGAGCTCCCGCAGCCTGGCACCGAGCCGGGGGCACCGGGCAGAGCTCCCAGAGCCTGGCACCAAGCCGGGGGCACCGGGCAGAGCTCCCGCAGCCGGGCACCGAGCCGGGGCCCATGGGCAGAGCTCCCAGAGCCTGGCACTGAGCCGGGGCCCATGGGCAGAGCTCCCAGAGCCTGGCACTGAGCCGGGGCCCATGGGCAGAGCTCCCAGAGCCTGGCACCGAGCCGGGGCCCATGGGCAGAGCTCCCAGAGCCTGGCACTGAGCCGGGGCCCACGGGCAGAGCTCCCAGAGCCTGGCACCGAGCCGGGGCCCATGGGCAGAGCTCCCAGAGCCTGGCACTCAGCCGGGGCCCACGGGCAGAGCTCCCGCAGCCCGGCACCGAGCCGGGGCCCACGGGCAGAGCTCCCAGAGCCTGGCACTGAGCCGGGGCACCGGGCAGAGCTCCCGCAGCCCGGCACAGAGCCCTGGTGTGCTGCCATCCGGGCCTGTCTGAGCTGTTCCTGAGGGCACCTGGCCTGACCCAGCCGCAGCATCGTCTGTTCTCAAAGCGCCTGTCGTCAGCCCCATGGGACCGCGTCAGACCAGGTGTGGGGCTCACCCCTCCTCACCTAGCACGTCAGTGACGGCGTCTGGGTACAAGCCAGGAGCCCCGGCCCCAGGCCTCTGCCTTGCCTAGTAGGCCGTGGGCAATGCTCGCCGTTTGGGGCCACGGAACAAGCCCTGGCTGCTTGGCCCCTGGCACAGGAGGGGTTAACTGGCCCCCTGCCCATCAGTTTCCTGGGCTCTGAATACCGAGTGTGGGGGCCGGTCTGAGCCACTCGGCTATTTCGGTCCCGAGCAGTCTGCCCTGGGAATGTGCTGGCCGGGGAGCGGCCCCTGACGTCGGGGTGGGGTGCAGGGGGAGGGGGGCAGCACTGGGGATGGCGTCAGGGCTCCTGTCACCCGTCCCAGTGACTCAGCCGGGTGCTGGGGAGCAGGTGGGGCTGGGCAGACGGCTGGGTGATGGAGAGCCCCACGCGCCCGGGGGCCTCCCGGGGGCCGGGGAGCCAGGCTCACGGGGGCGGAGTGGCCCCGGGCTCAGGGGATGCGGAGACCCCGGCCTCGGCCGGGGCTGCCGTTGGTGCTAGTGGGACTGAGCTGCCCTGCCCAGGTCCCGAGGGGCCCCCCAGCGACGGGCGCTAGGGGGAGCTGAGAGCGGGCCCCTCATCGCACCTCCCCCGCCTGGTCCGGGGGGTCCTGCCCCGCGACACCCCCCCAGCGCCCGCCCAAGGCCCAGGCAGCCTGCGGTGCTGGGAGAGTCGAGCTCCCCGGGCCCGGCGGGGGCAGGCGATCGCCCGGGGGAGCCGCTGGTTTGGGGTGTGCAGCGCTTTGGGGGCCCTGGCAGCAACCCCCGCCCCAGCAGGACCATCCGGTCACCAGCCCCCCACCTCCTGCAGGCGGCTTGTCCTGGCTCCCCTCCGCAGGGCGGGTGGGGGAGGGGATGAGCCCCGCCGAGGCGGGGCAGGAGTGGTTGGCACCCGGCACACACCACATGTTCCAGACAAGAGCACCCCTGGGTGGGGAGACCCAGGCAGCCCCCAGACACACCGGGCTGCAGGGGGCTGGGGGCTCTGGGCTGCGGGGGGCCGGGGACACTGGGCTGCGGGGGGCCGGGGGACACTGGGCTGCGGGAGGCCGGGGGACACTGGGCTGCGGGGGGCCGGGGAACACTGGGCTGCGGGGGGCCTGGGGCTCTTGGCTGCGGGGGGCCAGGGACACTGGGCTGCGGGGGGCCTCGGCTGCGGGAGGCCGGGGGACACTGGGCTGCGGGGGGCCTGGGGCTCTCGGCTGCGGGGGGCCGGGGGCTCTGGGCTGCGGAAGGCCGGGGGCTCTGGGCTGCGGAAGGCCGGGGAACACTGGGCTGCGGGAGGCTGGGGGACACTGGGCTGCGGGGGGCCTGGGGCTCTGGGCTGCGGGGGGCCGGGGGCTCTGGGCTGCGGAAGGCCGGGGGACACTGGGCTGCGGGGGGGAGGGTCCGGGGGCTCTTGGCTGTGGGGAGCCGGGAACACTGGGCTGCGGGGGGCCAGGGGACACTGGGCTGCGGGGGGCCTGGGGCTCTTGGCTGCGGGGGGCCAGGGACACTGGGCTGCGGGAGGCCGGGGGACACTGGGCTGCGGGAGGCTGGGGGACACTGAGCTGTGGGGGGCCGGGGGCTCTGGGCTGCGGGGGGCCGGGGGCTCTCGCCTACGGGGGGCCAGGGACACTGGGCTGCGGGAGGCCGGGGGACACTGGGCTGCGGGAGGCTGGGGGACACTGAGCTGTGGGGGGCCAGGGGCTCTGGGCTGCGGGGGGCCGGGGGCTCTCGGCTGTGGGGGGCCAGGGACACTGGGCTGTGGGGGGCTGGGGGCTCTCGGCTGCGGGGGGCCGGGGGCTCTGGGGGGCCAGGGGCTCTGGGCTGTGGGAAGTCGGGGACACTGGGTTTTGAGAGGCCGGGGGACCCCGAGCTGTGGGGGGCCAACAGGGCCCAGTGGTAGTCCCAGCGCTGTCGGGCCCGCCCTGCCCCCCCGGAAGCCCCAGCTGTCGGCGCTGTCACTCCGGCCCGGCGGGGCTGGGCCGGCTGATGTCAGAGGGATACAAATAGCCGGAGCCCGGGTCCCTCCCCGACTCCTCGCTCGGCTCCCGCTCGCTCCACAGCCTCAGCCGCCACCCCAGCCTCAGCCGCCGCCCGGGCCCCTTCCAGCCGCCAGCATGAGCCAGTCCTACTCCTCCAGCCAGCAGCGGGTCTCGTCCTACCGCCGCACCTTCGGCGGGGGCCCCGCAGCCTTCTCCCGCGCCTCGCTGGGCAGCAAGGGCCTGGCCGGCTCCGTCTCCTCCCGCATCTACCAGGTGTCGCGGGGCAGCGCGGCCGCGGCGGTGCCCAGCCTGGCCAGCCTGCGGGTCACCCGCGTGGCCCCGCTGCGCTCCTACCAGGGCGGCGGGGAGCTGCTGGACTTCAGCCTGGCCGACGCCCTGAACCAGGAGTTCCTGCAGACCCGCACCAACGAGAAGGTGGAGCTGCAGGAGCTGAACGACCGCTTCGCCAGCTACATCGAGAAGGTGCGCTACCTGGAGCAGCAGAACGGCCTGCTGGTGGCCGAGGTCAACCGGCTCAAGGGCAAGGAGCCGGCCCACGTCGCCCACCTCTACGAGGAGGAGCTGCGGGCGCTGCGGCTGCAGGCCGACGCGCTCACCAGCCAGCGGGCCCGCGCCGACGTGGAGCGCGACAACCTGCTGGACGACCTGCACAAGCTCAAGCAGAGGTGAGGGGGGGGGTCTGGCCTGGGGAGCCGCCTGGCCCTGGGCCCTCGGCCCCCCCCCACCCCGTTCCTGAGCCCTGCGCTCCACCCCCCGCCAGTGAGCCCCCCCGCTCCTTATCCCTGCGCCCCACACCCCCATCCCTGCGCCCCACACCCCCTGTCCCTATGCTCCATCCCTGTGCCCCACCCCCGTCGCTGATCCCCCCCGCTCCTTATCCCTGCGCCCCACACCCCCATCCCTGCGCCCCACACCCCCTGTCCCTATGCCCCACCCCTGTCGCTGATCCCCCCCACTCCTTATCCCTGTGCCCCACACCCCCATCCCTGCGCCCCACACCCCCTGTCCCTGTGCCCCACCCCCGTCGCTGATCCCGCCCGCTCCTTATCCCTGCGCCCCACACACCCTGTCCCTATGCTCCATCCCTGTGCCCCACCCCCGTCGCTGATCCCGCCCGCTCCTTATCCCTGCGCCCCACACCCCCATCCCTGCGCCCCACACCCCCTGTCCCTATGCTCCATCCCTGTGCCCCACCCCCGTCGCTGATCCCCCCTGCACCTTATCCCTGCGCCCCACACACCCTGTCCCTATGCTCCATCCCTGTGCCCCACCCCCGTCGCTGATCCCCCCCCGCTCCTTATCCCTGTGCCCCACACACCCCGTCCCTGCGCCCCCCGTACCTATGCTCCATCCCTTTGCCCCACCCCCAGCACTGAGCCCCGTCCCTGCACCCCCCATCACTGAGCCCCCCCACACCCTATTCCTGTGCCCCGTCCCTGCGCCCCACCCCCATCACTGCCCCTCACACGGCAGAACTTCAGTGGCCCAGTCCCTCCCCCCCCCCCCTGTTTGTTCTCTGTCCGGCTCCGTCCCATGCACACAGCGAGGGGGGCCGGTCTCTCAGTCTCTCCTCGGGCGTCCCCTGGGGGTCGGCGCTGTGCAGCCGCTGGGGGGAGCAGGGGCCACCCCCCGGTAGCAATGCTGGGGTTGGGGCTTCCCCCGGCGGCTCCTGCCTCGGGGTCTCGGTCGCCCCTCCCAGCCGGGGGGCGGGTATCCGGCTCCCGGGGGCACAGGAAACCCGCGAGGGGACCGGGCCCTGGCAGCAGCAGCGCTGGGGAGTGGCTGGATTAGCAGCACCCTGCAGACCTGGCCCCACGGCGCCAGCCCAGCACCCCCAGTCTGGGCCAGCCCGGCCAGCTCTGGGCACTGCAGACACATGGGGACAGAGCCCCCCTTCGCCAGCCCCCTTCCCGCAGTGTTTGTGACCCACTGCCACAGGCTCCAGGGCCAACCAGGCCAGAGGGCGATGGGCACCCCCAGCGCTCAGCACCAACCTCAGCACCCTCCCCCGCATAGCACCCAAAACCCCCCAGTGCTCAGCACCAACCTCAGCACCCTCCCCCGCATAGCACCCAGAACCCCCCAGTGCTCAGCACCAACCTCAGCACCCTCCCCCGCATAGCACCCAGAACCCCCCAGTGCTCAGCACCAACCTCAGCACCCTCCCCCGCATAGCACCCAGAACCCCCCAGTGCTCAGCACCAACCTCAGCACCCTCCCCCGCATAGCACCCAGTACCCCCCAGTGCTCAGCACCCTCCCCCGCATAGTACCCAGCACCCCCCAGTGCTCAGCACCATCCAGTCCCTAATGCCCAGGGCCCTTCCCAGCAGCCTCTGTCTGTCTCTGACGTCCGCCCCTCACCTCCCCCTCCCCTCTAGGGCCAGGTGGCACATCCCACTGCGAGAGCCCCCTGTGCCCGGGAGCCCCGCGGCCCCTCACTCCCTCGGCCCCATGGCCCGCGCTCTCCAAGCTCACTCCTTTCCCAGGGTGCCGGGGCCTCTGAAACCTCGTCCCGGGCCCCTGGCTCTGGGGCCCCAGGGGTTACAGGGAAGGGGGGTACCTGGGAGCCCCCTGCCCCTACCCAGAGCTCCGTGGCCTCAGCTGCCTCAGCCCAGGGTCACGGCACAGCCAGGCCCGTGGGGAGGGAGGAGCCAGTGCCCACGGGGAGGGAGGAGCCGGGGCCCGCGGGGAGGGAGGAGCCGGGGCCCCGTGGGGAGGGAGGAGCCGGGGCCGTGGGGAGGGAGGAGCCGGGGCCGTGGGGAGGGAGGAGCCAGGGCCCGCGGGGAGGGAGGAGCCGGGGCCGTGGGGAGGGAGGAGCCGGGGCCCCGTGGGGAGGGAGGAGCCGGTGCCGTGGGGAGGGAGGAGCCGGGGCCCTGTGGGGAGGGAGGAGCCATTGCCCGTGGGGAGGGAGGAGCCGGGGACGTGGGGAGGGAGGAGCCGGGGCCCACGGGGAGGGAGGAGCCGGGGCCCCGTGGGGAGGGAGGAGCCGGGGCCCCGTGGGGAGGGAGGAGCCGTTGCCCGTGGGGAGGGAGGAGCCGGTGCCCGCAGGGAGGGAGGAGCCGTTGCCCGCGGGGAGGGAGGAGCCGGGGCCCGTGGGGAGGGAGGAGCCGGGGCCATGGGGAGGGAGGAGCCGGTGCCCGTGGGGAGGGAGGAGCCGGGGCCCGTGGGGAGGGAGGAGCCGGTGCCCTGTGGGGAGGGAGGAGCCGTTGCCCGCGGGGAGGGAGGAGCCGGTGCCCGCGGGGAGGGAGGAGCCGGGGCCCGCGGGGAGGGAGGAGCCGGGGCCCGCGGGGAGGGAGGAGCCGGTGCCCGCGGGGAGGGAGGAGCCGGGGCCCGTGGGGAGGGAGGAGCCGGGGCCCGCGGGGAGGGAGGAGCCGGGGCCTGCGGGGAGGGAGGAGCTGGTGCCCGCAGGGAGGGAGGAGCCGTTGCCCGCGGGGAGGGAGGAGCCGGTGCCCGCGGGGAGGGAGGAGCCGGTGCCCGCAGGGAGGGAGGAGCCGTTGCCCGCGGGGAGGGAGGAGCCGGGGCCCGTGGGGAGGGAGGAGCCGGGGCCATGGGGAGGGAGGAGCCGGGGCCCGCGGGGAGGGAGGAGCCGGTGCCTGCGGGGAGGGAGGAGCCGGTGCCCGCGTGGAGGGAGGAGCCGGTGCCCGCGGGGAGGGAGGAGCCGGGGCCCGTGGGGAGGGAGGAGCCGGGGCCCGCGGGGAGGGAGGAGCCGGTGCCCATGGGGAGGGAGGAGCCGGTGCCCGTGGGGAGGGAGGAGCCATGCGGAGGAGAGCATGGCGGTGCCAGGCGCTGCCCACCCGCGGCCAGGCCGGAAGTGCAGGGACCCGAGCAGCGCAGCGTGATCCCTGGGGCAGCCCGTGGGCACTGTGGGCCCCACTTGCTCTCTGCTCCTCCGCACCCTGGGTGTCTTGGGCCAAACTCCCCCCCCCATAGCGGTGCCGTTACTCGGCGCAGGAGGGCAGCGCTGTGGGGTCGGCCCCAGGCATAGGGGGTCCCCAGCTGACACAGATCTGCCCCATTGCAGCCCCTAGTGCTGGGGCCATGCCAAGAGGGGGGCTGGCATGGGGCTGTGCCAGAGACCCCCCCACACCTTCCTGTGCCAAGCGGCGCTGGGGCTGAGCAGAGCCTGGCCTGGCTGCAGTGCATGCTGGGACGGCTCGTCTCCCCAGGCCCCACAGCGTCTCAGCTCTGGGGCTGCCTCGTGCCCCCCTGGGGTGGGGAATGCAGCCCACAAGCTGCCCTGGGGCCACGCCCCACAGCCAGCCCACCCTGCCCACCATACCAGCGCTGGGGGCAGCGAGCCCCGTGGGCTGTGGGGGCCAGGCTCCGGGGGAGGGTCCCGGCAGGCCCCATCAGGTTCATGCAGCGCTGGAAACCTGTCTGGGCCTGGACCAGCCGCCCCACCCACAGCCACAGCGTGGGGGCCTCAGGTCTGCCCTGCCCACCCCACCCCGCCTGCAGGCTGGGCTGCTGGAGCTCTGCCCCGGGGGAGCCCTGCCCTGCACGCTGGGGGGGGAGCTGCACGCTGGGGGGGGGGAGCCCCGCCCTGCACACTGGGGGGGGAGCTGCACGCTGTGGGGGGGGAGCCCCGCCCTGCACGCTGGGGGGGGGGAGCCCCGCCCTGCATGCTGGGGGCGGGGAGCTGCACGCTGTGGGGGGAGCCCCGCCCTGCATGCTGTGGGGGGAGCTGCACGCTGTGGGGGGAGCTGCACGCTGTGGGGGGAGCCGCACCCTGCACGCTATGGGGAGAGCTGCATGCTGTGGGGGAGCCCTGCCCTGCACTCTATGGGGGGGGAGCTGCATGCTGTGGGGGGAGCTGCATGCTGTGGGGGAGCCCTGCCCTGCACTCTATGGGGGGGAGCCCCGCCCTGCACGCTGGGGGGGGGAGCTGCATTCAACCCAGCAACGTCCGTGCTACACCGGCCCGCTCAGCCTTGTGTGCCAAGACCCCTGGTCTCATCCGCCACTGGTGTCTCTGGAGCTGGCACCATGGGGCTGCAGGGACAGAGGGGGCCGTGAGCCCAGCCCCCCAGAGAGCAGGGCCGGGGGGGCTGTGCAGGCAGCCTCCTCCCTGTCCCCTGGAGGGGCCGGCTGCATCTCCTCCCAAAGGGAGCAGAGCAGAGACCCAAAGCCCTGGTGACCAGCCAGGCTGCAGCCCCAGGAGGCCCCCACGGCCCCCCCGCCCTTCGGCAGGGCCCTGGATGCCCTAGAGCTCCAGGCGCTGCCAGGCAAGGGCCAGCCACGAGCCGTGCTGGGGGGCCGGGGGGCGTTTGTCTGTGGCCACCGCCGTGGCTGAACGTCACCGAACCGAACGCCCCAGCGGCTCTGCTGTGGCCACCATGAATCGGCGACCTGCACCGGGAGCTGGGCTGCAGCATCTCCGGGCAGGACCCACGGCTGCCTGGTCAGCCCCCCTGTGCACTGACCGCGTGGGGATTCCCTGTGCCACGTGCACCCTCCACCCCCCGCATCGCCATCCGGGGCCCCTGAGCCCCATCTGCCCCCCATCTCCCTGGCCAGAGTCCCCCACCCTATGTCCCCTCCATCCCCCCGGTATCAGCATCCTGAGTTCCTGTGCCCCATGTGTCCCCCCCGCCTCACCATCTGGGGTCCCTGCACCCCATGTGCCCCCCATCTCCCTGGCCAGAGTCCCCCCAACCCATTTACCCTCCATCCCCCCCGGTATCACCATCCTGAGTCCCTGTGCCCCCCACCATCTCACCGTCTGGGGTCCCTGTGCCCCATGTTCACCCCCATTTCACAGTATGGTGTCCCTGCACCCCATGTGCCCCCCATCTCCCTGGCCGGAGTCCCCTGAACCCATTTACCCTCCATCCCCCCGGTATCACCATCCTGAGTCCCTGTGCCCCCCCATCTCACCGTCTGGGGTCCCTGTGCCCCATGTGTCCCCCCCACCTCACCGTCTGGGGTCCCTGCACCCCATGTGCCCCCCATCTCCCTGGCCAGAGTCCCCCCAACCCATTTAGCCTCCATCCCCCCGGTATCACCATCCTGAGTCCCTGTGCCCCCCACCATCTCACCATCTGGGGTCCCTGTGCCCCATGTTCACCCCCATTTCACAGTATGGGGTCCCTGCACCCCATGTGCCCCCCATCTCCCTGGCCAGAGTCCCCCGAACCCATTTACCCTCCATCCCCCCGGTATCACCATCCTGAGTCCCTGTGCCCCCCCATCTCACCGTCTGGGGTCCCTGTGCCCCATGCTCACCCCCATCTCACAGTATGGGGTCCCTGCGCCCCATGTGCTCCTCCCATCTAACAAGCTGGGGCCCCTGCGCCCCATGTGTCCCCCTCCCCCCATCGGAGCCCTGTGTCCCTGAATCTCATCTCCCTGCCCCTGGTATTGCAGCAGCCCCAGCTCTCTGCATCCTACCCCCGCGGACCCCCCAGGCCCAGGGCCCCCCTCCCACGCCCCCGCCGCGCTCAGCCCCAGCCGGCTCCCCTATAAGGAAGGGGCAGGCGGCGCGGGGCTCGGTGACCTCAGCCTTTGTGCCGGGCTCTGGTTTTGACTATAATAGGGAACGGGAGGCCAGGCCGCTGGCCCCCAGCCAGCCCGCCGGGAATGCGGAACAAGGGGCCCTCCGGTGCCTGGGGGCTGGGCCGGCCCAGGGGAGCCCCCTCCCATGGCAGCCTGTCTGTCCCTGCTCCGTCCCCCTGGCCTTGGGCTGTCCCTCCACCTGGCCCATGGACGGTCCCGCCCCGGCTCGCCCTGCCTGCCCCCCGGCCCCCCACCTGACACCCCCTCTCTGCCCCCAGGCTGCAGGAGGAGATCCAGCTGAAGGAAGAAGCGGAGAATAACCTGGCTGCCTTCCGAGCAGTAAGTGCCAGCGTCTCCCGCCGGGCCCTGGCACGGGGAGGGGGAGGGCTGGGGACCCCCCCGGGGCTGGGGGTGTGAACCAGAGAATCAGGCTCCTGCAGACAGTCCCCAGGCCAGAGACCCTCCCTCGCCCGGTGTCTCCCACGCCCCCCACAGCTGGCTGGGCCGGCCTGGGCACCCAGCCTCCTCGCACCTGGCACCCCAGGGCTCCTGCCCCCGCCCACAGCCCCAGCAGGAGGGGCCCCGGTGGCACAGAGCAGCGAGGCTGCAGGGGCAGCATGTGGGGCACGGCTCTGCCCCCACCCCAAACACTCAGAGGGCGACCACTGGCAGCCAGGCGCGCCCCCCGCCCGCTCAGCACCCTGCGGCCCCCCCGCCCGGGCAGGGCAGGGCCGACGCTCTGGGCCCGGGCCCCGCAGCTCCCGTCTCTGAGCCCGGCTCCCTCTCGGCCGGCAGGACGTGGACGCGGCCACGCTGTCGCGCATCGACCTGGAGAGACGCATCGAGGCCCTGCAGGAGGAGATCGCCTTCCTCAAGAAGGTGCACGAGGAGGTAGGTCCACGGAGAGCCCTACCCCTCCCCCCCGCCTGATTACCGCCCCGGGGCCCCGCCCACCTTACTGCCCTAGGGCCCCGCCCCCTGTCACTGTCCTGGGCCCCCCCGATTACTGCCCCGGGGCCCCCGCCCACCTGATTACTGCCCTGGGGCCCCACCCCCAATTACCCCCCTAGGGCCCCGCCCCCCGTCACTGCCCTGGGCCCCCCCGATTACCGCACCGGGGCCCCGCCCACCCGATTACTGCCCTGGGGCCCCACCCCCTGTCACTGTCCTGGCCCCCCCCCCCCCGATTACCTCCCCGGGGCTTCGCCCACCTGATTACTGCCCCGGAGCTCTTCCCCCTGATTACCGACCCAGAGCCCTGCTCCCGATTACTTCCCCGGAGCTCCATCCCCCAAATTACTGCCCTGGCCCCCACCAATTACTGCCGTGGGGCCCCGCCCCCCCAGTTACTGCCCTAGGACCCCACCCCCGGGTTACTGCCCTGTGGCCTCATCCAACCCCCCAGTTACTGCCCCAGGGCCTTGCTGGGGTTGGGAGTGGGGGTTGGGGTGGGATCGGGGCTGAGGCTGGGGCTGGGGCCGGGGGGGTGGGGCTGAGGCTGGGGTGGGGGGGTTGGGGCTGACATTGGGTCTGGGGTTGGGGGTCAGGGCTGAGGCTGGGGGCTGTGCTGGGGGTGGGGGTCGGGGCTGAGGTGGGGGTGGAGGTTGGGGGTCAGGGCTGAGGCTGGGGGCTGTGCTAGGGGTTGGGGCTGGGGTTGGGGCTGGGCTGGGGTCGGGGCTGATGTTGGGGCGGGGGTTGGGGGCGGGGCTGAGGCTGGGTTGGGGGTCGGGGTTGGGGGTGGGGCAGGGGTTGGGGGTCGGGGCTGAGGCTGGGTTGGGGGTCGGGGTTGGGGGTCGGGGCTGGGGGTGGGTCGGGGAGTGGGGACTGGGGTCGGGGCTGAGGCTGAGTTGGGGGTCGGGGGTGGGGACTGGGGTCAGTGCTGAGGCTGAGTTGGGGGTCGGGGCTGACATTGGGGTGGAGGTCAGGAATCGGGGCTGGGGTTGAAGCTGACGTTGGGGCGGGGGTCGGGGCTGAGGCTGGGTTGGGGGCAGGGCTGACATTGGGGCGGTGGTCGGGGATCGGGGCTGAGGCTGGGTCGGGGGGCAGGGCTGACGTTGGGGCAGGGGGCGGGGCTGACGTTGGGGCGGTGGTCGGGGATAGGGGCTGAGGCTGGGTTGGGGGGCAGTGCTGACGTTGGGGCAGGGCTGACGTTGGGGCGGGGGTCGGGGATCGGGGCTGAGGCTGGGTTGGGGGGTGGGGCTGACGTTGGGGCGGGGGGCGGGGCTGAGGCTGGGTTGGGGGCGGGGCTGACGTTGGGGCGGTGGTCGGGGATCGGGGCTGAGGCTGGGTCGGGGGGCAGGGCTGACGTTGGGGCAGGGGGCGGGGCTGACGTTGGGGCGGTGGTCGGGGATAGGGGCTGAGGCTGGGTTGGGGGGCAGTGCTGACGTTGGGGCAGGGCTGACGTTGGGGCGGGGGTCGGGGATCGGGGCTGAGGCTGGGTTGGGGGGTGGGGCTGACGTTGGGGCGGGGGGCGGGGCTGAGGCTGGGTTGGGGGCGGGGCTGACGTTGGGGCGGTGGTCGGGGATCGGGGCTGAGGCTGGGTCGGGGGGCAGGGCTGACGTTGGGGCAGGGGGCGGGGCTGACGTTGGGGCGGTGGTCGGGGATAGGGGCTGAGGCTGGGTTGGGGGGCAGTGCTGACGTTGGGGCAGGGCTGACGTTGGGGCGGGGGTCGGGGATCGGGGCTGAGGCTGGGTTGGGGGGTGGGGCTGACGTTGGGGCGGGGGGCGGGGCTGAGCCTGGGTTGGGGGCGGGGCTGAGGCGGGGGCGGGGCTGAGGCTGGGTTGGGGGGTGGGGCTGAGCCTGGGTTGGGGGCGGGGCTGAGGCGGGGGGCGGGGCTGAGCCTGGGTTGGGGGCGGGGCTGAGGCGGGGGGTGGGGCTGAGCCTGGGTTGGGGGCGGGGCTGACGGGGGGCGGGGCTGAGGCTGGGTTGGGGGGTGGGGCTGAGGCTGGGTTGGGGGCGGGGCTGACGTTGGGGCGGGGGGCGGGGCTGAGACTGGGTTGGGGGCGGGGCTGAGGCGGGGCTGAGGCTGGGTTGGAGGTGGGGCTGAGGCTGGGTTGGGGGCGGGGCTGACGTTGGGGTGGGGGCGGGGCTGAGGCTGGGGTGGGGGCGGGGCTGACGTTGGGGTGGGGGCGGGGCTGAGGCTGGGTTGGGGGTTGAAGCTGACGGGGTGGGGGTGGAGGTTGGGGGTCGGGGTCACCGCTCTGACGCTGCCCCTTGGCCCCAGGAAATCCGGGACCTGCAGGCTCAGCTGCAGGAGCAGCACGTGCAGGTGGAGATGGACGTGTCCAAGCCGGACCTGACGGCCGCCCTGCGCGACATCCGCGCCCAGTACGAGACCATCGCCGCCCAGAACATCTCGGAGGCCGAGGAGTGGTACAAGTCCAAGGTCAGGCCGGGCGGCCGGGGGGGGGGGGGGCGGCGCTAGGCTGGGGGTAACTGGGGGGCGGCGCTGGGGCAAATGGGTGGGGCAGATTTTTGCCCCAGATCCCTAACTGGCCCCCTCAAGGATTGAACTCACAACCCTGGGTTTAGCAGGCCAATGCTCAAACCACTGAGCTGTCCCTCCCCCCCCACTGAGCTGTCCCCCCCACTGAGCTGTCCCTCCCCCGCACTGAGCTGTCCCTCCCCCCCCACTGAGCTGTCCCCCCCACTGAGCTGTCCCTCCCCCCCACTGAGCTGTCCCTCCCCCGCACTGAGCTGTCCCTCCCCCCCACTGAGCTGTCCCTCCCCCCCACTGAGCTGTCCCTCCCCCCAGGTGTCGGATCTGACCCAGGCCGCCAGCAAGAACAACGACGCCCTGCGCCAGGCCAAGCAGGAGATGATGGAGTATCGGCACCAGATCCAGTCCTACACCTGCGAGATCGATGCCCTCAAGGGCACGGTGAGCGGCCGGGCACGGCTGGGCACGGCCGGGCAGCGGCTGGGACTCGCTGGCTGGCCGGGAACCCGCGGCCCAAGCCAACGGCCCCCGGAGATGCGAAGTGCAGGGGAAAGGCCTCTCGCAGCTCTGCCCCCCGCCCTGCCCTGTCCCTGCTGGGCCCTGGGGGTGCGAGCCCCCCCCCCTCGCAGAACCCACTCGTCTCCCCTGCTCTGGGCCCCCCATCGCTGCAGCTCCCTGACAGCCCAGAGCGCCACCCCCTGCTCACCCTGGGAGCTCCCCACAGACAGTCCCCCTGGACAGGACCCCCGGGGAGCCTCACCCCCCGCCAAAGACCCTCCCCCCCATGAGTCCCCAGCCAGGAGACACCAGCTTCCAGCAGCCCAGCCTTGGTCACCCGCAGCTGCCCCCCTGCGGCCTTTGTCTCCCCCCGCCCCCGCTGGCAAACAGGTCCCCTGGTCTCTTTCTTCTCCAGCACCTCGCTTGGCAGAGGGGGGCCCGGCCATCAGTTACCGGGATACGGGGTGTCGGCTGTTCTCTGTGCCCAGGCAGCCAGTCAGCATCACACCTGCCCTCTGGGGGTCTCTGCAACAATCCCCCCCACCCTCCCCCCCGTCTCACCACCTAGATACTGGAGTAACACACATGGGAAACTGAGGCACACACAGTGTTCAGAGAAAACATGAAGAACATCCCCACCTCGTCACATCCACCAACCTGTTCAGCCGCACCCGGTCCCGCCAGCTCCCCCGGATAGAGAACTCACGCCCTGTCACGGGGGCGAGGGGGAGTCAGGCCCTGCACCCCCACTTCCTGCGATTCCCCGGGACTCAGCCAGCCAGTAGAGCAGGAGGTTTATGAGACGACAGGAACAGTCCAGACCAGAGCGTGTAGGCACAGACAGGACCCCTGAGCCAGGTCCTTCTGGGGGGCAGGGAGCTTAGACCCCGGCCCTGGGGCTCCCTCCATTCCCCAGCCAGCTCCTGCCTCCAAACCCCTCCAGCCCCTCCCCCAGGCTCCCCCCAGCTCCTCCCCCAGCCTTTGTCCAGTTTCCTGGGCAGAAGGTGTCACCTGGCCCCTCCCCCTCCCGGCTCAGGTGACAGGCTCAGGTATCTTCCCTCAAGGGAAGTCTCTCATCCCCAATGAAACTCCCCAGCCTCATTCCCAGGTCAAAACCGCCCAACTCCCTGCTGCCTCACCCCCATCCCTATGGGGTGATGACCCCCAGCCCTATCCCTATGCAGTGACCCCCGCCCACAGCCCCATCCCTATGGGGTTATCCCCCCCCCCGGCTCTGCCCCCTGTCACAGACCCACAGGGTCGGGGTCACGACAGGCTCTGGGAGGCCCCGTCAGTGGGCCAGGCCCCCAAGGGGTCTCGCTCTCCCTCCACGCAGGTTCATTGGTTCCTGGGGCTGGACCCCTGGGCCTGCAGGCCCCCCACCATGAGCTCCGGGCAGCGAGTCCCATGCAGGGACATGCAGCCAGCGCGGCCGACAGGCGGGTTATTGGTGCCCTGGACCGGCCCAGGGAGCCCTTGGGGAGCCCAGGGGGACGGAGGTTAAAGCATCGGCCGTGTGGGTCGCCCGGAGCCCGGCCACACTGCAGGGACCCCTCGGTTCCAGCTCCATCTCCCCGCCCGTTGGATCCCCTCGGCCAGACCCCCGGCAGCCCCACGGAACCCCCTCACCTGGTGTCCTGCAGGGTGGGGCCAGCCACAGTCACGGGCTGCCTGGTGTCCAGGGCCTGGTGACTGGCTTTGCCGTTGTCCCCCTAGATTCCCCACTGATATGAGGTCGGCCTCAGCCAGTCCCTTTCCAGGGACCCACTTAGCCCCAGACAGCCGGGGCCATGCCCAGCTTGGTCTTACCCTGCCCCGAGTGCAAGCGGGCCCTTCCCCCGCCCAGGGGACACTGCAGCACAGAGGGGAAACTGAGGCACGCACAGGCTTTATGAGATGGTGATGTAACATGCCCACTGTCCCCCCGGTGGTGCCTGTCCCTGCAGAACGACTCCCTGATGCGGCAGATGCGGGAGCTGGAGGAGCGCTTTGCTGGGGAGGCGGGCGGCTACCAGGACACCATTGCCCGGCTGGAGGAGGAGATCCGGCACCTGAAGGACGAGATGGCGCGGCACCTGCGGGAGTACCAGGACCTGCTCAATGTCAAGATGGCGCTGGACGTGGAGATCGCCACCTACCGCAAGCTGCTGGAGGGCGAGGAGAGCCGGTGAGCGGGCGTTAGTCCCGTCCTGCCCTGCCCCTGTCCCTGCCCCTGCCCCTATCCCTGGGCGTCTGCCCAGCCCGGCCCCGGCCTCTGCTGCCCCTGGGCATCGGCTACTGGGAGAGCAACGACCCATGGCCCAGGTGTTGGACTCAAAGTGCTGCACAGGATCTTTTCAGGGGGATTAAGGCGAAACGCCACATTGATTAGTAATGCCGGTATCAGTCAATACTCTAGCATATGCATATGATCTATATATCGCACTCACGCACTCACACACACACACACACACTCCGTCTTGCTGTTGTTACCAACTGGTTGCTCCCCTTAACTGCACTGGCCAGGTGAGTTAGATGGGGGAGGGGTGGAGCCGGGCTTCTGCCGATCTGGATCGATGCTCCGATGGTGACAAGACGAGACCCGGGGTCCTTCTGCCAGACACCTCACTTCTATAGCAGCCTCCCTCTTATGCGAATCCATCCCAGATACAAACTGGGTCTGTGTCCGTTGGTCCTTTGTGCTGCTTCTCTCTGGGTGTTGTCCCAAAGAAGGTGCTGGCTTCTAACCCCCAAGGCCGTCAGTATGTCGCTCTTCATTACTGAGCCCACTTGACAAGTTGTATTGTCCTTGGGTCTGGCTCCCATCCCCTCTCCAACTGTTGCAGTGTCTGGAGGTGCTGCCTTCCACGCCTCTCTCATTCACACCTCGTTCAGTCAACAGGGCAATTGATTACACAGTGGGGGGAAGATCTGATTCTACTCCTAGCAAACAGACACATGTTTCTTCTACTTTAACTACACTATCCTTAGGGGCTAGAACATCTGATACAAAGTTTTCTACAAGTTTTCTATATAGGGATCTAACACAAAGTTGTATGAAAATAGAAGCGACAAAGGGTCCTGTGGCACCTTATAGACTAACAGGGTATTGAAGCAGAAGCTTTCGTGGGTCAATACCCACTTCTTCACTTCTTCGGATGCAAGCAGTGGAAATGTTGATGGATTTCCACTCCATACGGCTAAATGCAGTGCCTTGCATGGTCTCAAGTAAGAAAATAGAGAGGCACAATGCCAAGTCATATGAAATACAAAATAACACAATGCAACGTCATAAAGATTCATAGAGATACTTAATACAGAGATTTCTCTACACAGGGTGGGGAGCCCCATGGCAGGATGTCCCCAGGCAGCCTACCCCAGGGTGCTCCAGGGCCGGGTGCTCCTGGTTGACCCCCCCCCGGGGAGCCCCAGGGCAGGGTGTCCCCAGGTAGCCCCTCCCCCCCCCCCCGCTGTCGGTGGGGCCCAGGGGATCTCTCAGCCGCGGCCGCGGCACTAACCCCTTTTCCTCCTCCGTGTGCTGCAGGATCAGCCTCCCCATCCAGACCTTCTCGGCGCTTAACTTCCGGGGTGAGTGGGGGCAGGGCTGCGTGGGGGGGCGCCCTGAGCCCACGGCAATGGGGCTGGCCATGGGGCCAGGGGGGCGGGGCTGCCCCAGCCGGGAGGGCCCCATTGCTGCTGTCTGTGCTCCCGGCCGGCCCCAGCCTGCTGCTTTACCGAGGCCAGCCAGGGCTGGAGCCCCTACCTGCCCCCAGTCCAGCGCCTTGTGCCCCTGCCCTCTCACCTGCCATGACCAGCCCCTTGCCCTACTCCCCCACCCCCCATGGCCCAGCCCCCACCCTCCTATCCCCACCCCCTCGCCCCATACCCCCCATGGCCTACCCCCGCACCCCCAGCTCCTCAGCCCACCAGCCCCTCACCCCGCCCCTAGCCCTTCACCCCATATCCCCATGGCCCAGCCCCTCACCCCGCCCCCCCCACCCCACCCTACCCCATGGCCCAGCCATACCCCTAGCCACATATCCTGTACCTCCCAGGGTCCATCCCCGGCCCCTCACCCCATACCCCCCAGGGCCCAGCCCTGCCGCCACCCCTGGCCCCTCACCCGCCTGCCCCAGGCTGATTCTCCTCCCACCCGCAGAGACCAGCCCAGAGCAGCGCGGCTCAGAGGTTCACACCAAGAAGACCGTGATGATTAAGACCATTGAGACCCGTGACGGGGAGGTGAGCAGGGCGCGGGCGGCTGGGGAGGGAAGGGGCCGGTGCACACGGCCAGGGGCTGACCTGTCTCTAGCCGTGGCTGTGGGGTGGGCGAGAAGCCTCTCGACTGTCCCCGGTCTCTGTGCGGGACGGAGATCTAGGGCCACCTGGCCGGAAGGGAGGGTGGCGCTTGCCCCTTGTCCCCGGGGCAGCCCGGATGCCAGTCCCTGGGGCTCCCCACTGGGGCACCGCGGGGCTCCCGTCTCACCAGGGCACCGCGGGGCTCCCATCTCACCAGGGCACCGCGGGGCTCCCCACCGGAGCACCGCGGGGCTCCCGTCTCACTGGGGCACCGCGGGGCTCCCCACCAGGGCACCGCGGGGCTCCCGTCTCACCGGGGCACCGCGGGGCTCCCATCTCACCAGGGCACCGCGGGGCTCCCCACCGGAGCACCGCGGGGCTCCCGTCTCACTGGGGCACCGCGGGGCTCCCCACCGGGGCACTGCAGGGCTCCCGTCTCACCGGGGCACCGCGGGGCTCCTGTCTCACCGGGGCACCGCGGGGCTCCCGTCTCACCAGGGCACCGCGGGGCTCCCCACTGGGGCACCGCGGGGCTCCTGTCTCACCAGGGCACCGCGGGGCTCCCCAACGGGGCACCGCGGGGCTCCCGTCTCACCAGGGCACCGCGGGGCTCCCCACCGGGGCACCACGGGGCTCCCGTCTCACCAGGGCACTGCGGGGCTCCCCACCGGGGCACCGCGGGGCTCCCGTCACACTGGGGCACCGCGGGGCTCCCCACCGGGCTCCCCACCAGGGCACCGTGGGGCTCCCGTCTCACCAGGGCACCGTGGGGCTCCCCACTGGGGCACCGCGGGGCTCCCGTCTCACCAGGGCACCGTGGGGCTCCCCACCGGGCTCCCCACCAGGGCACCGTGGGGCTCCCGTCTCACCAGGGCACCGTGGGGCTCCCCACTGGGGCACCGCGGGGCTCCCGTCTCACCAGGGCACCGTGGGGCTCCCCACCGGGGCGCCGTGGGGCTCCCGTCTCACCAGGGCACCGTGGGGCTCCCCACCAGGGCACCGCGGGGCTCCCATCTCACCAGGGCACCGTGGGGCTCCCCACCGGGGCACCGTGGGGCTCCCGTCTCACCAGGGCACCGTGGGGCTCCCCACCGGGGCACCGCGGGGCTCCCGTCTCACCAGGGCACCGCGGGGCTCCCATCTCACCAGGGCGCCGTGGGGCTCCCGTCTCACCAGGGCACCCCGGGGCTCCCGTCTCACCAGGGCGCCACGGGGCTCCCGTCTCACCAGGGCGCCGTGGGGCTCCCGTCTCACCAGGGCGCCGCGGGGCTCCCGTCTCACCAGGGCACCGCGGGGCTCCCATCTCACCAGGGCGCCGTGGGGCTCCCGTCTCACCAGGGCACCCCGGGGCTCCCGTCTCACCAGGGCGCCGCGGGGCTCCCGTCTCACCAGGGCGCCGTGGGGCTCCCGTCTCACCAGGGCACCGCGGGGCTCCCGTCTCACCAGGGCGCCGTGGGGCTCCCGTCTCACCAGGGCTCTCTCCCGGGCAGGTGGTGAGCGAGGCCACGGAGCAGAAGCACGAGGTGATGTAGAGGCTGGCCGAGCGGCTGCGGAGAGACGAGTGGCACCTTCCGTCCCCGCCGACGCCCCCGCCCCGCCCCCCCTTCTGCCCCAGCCCCTCCTCCATTGTCCCCACCCCCATCTCTCTCCTGCTTCTGAAGTGCTGTGTTGGGAGCTTGCCCGGGGGCCCCAGAGTCAGGAGCAGGGCTGGGTGTGGGGAGCAGGGGGACACAGGGCCCCGCTCAGGGGGTGGGGCAAGGGGGGGCCGTTGCAGGCTCCCAGAAGCAGATTCTGCATCCCACCCCCATGCCCCCTGTACTCATGCTCAGCTTCCCCGCAACCCCCGGGCCCTGGCAGGGCCTGTCTCCGCCCAGGCCCAGGGCGCCGGAGCCGGGGTTGCTCCTGGGCAGACCGCAGCGGTACCTAGCCCTCCTCAGCCTGGGAGGGGAGACAGAGACTGGCCACCCCCCCTCGTCCCACAGCCTGGACCAAAGCCAGGGAGCTCCCATCACCTGGGGAATGGGGCTGAGATGGCGAGGATGGGGGGGACCAGCCCCCCAGGAGTCTGTGCCAGGGACAGGCTGGGTGAGTCTGCAGGAGGCTCCCCACGGGCAGGGCGCGGGGGGACCCGCGGGAGCCTAGAGAGGATCCGTGTAAGTGAAGGAAGCAGGAGAGGGAGCGAGAGGGAGCGAGAGATGGACAGAGGCCCAGGGGCTGGGGGCACCGCACCCCCACCCGGCCCCCACCCCGCAGTGTGTACGCGACTCCCCCAGGCTGCTGAAATAAACAACGGAGCACACCCCCGCCTCTGAGTGCTGCATGCTGGGCCGGCCTCTGGGCGGGTCTCCGGGCGCACCCCGGCCCTGGGTGCAGCCCTGGGGCTCACCCCTCTCCAGCCAGGCCCCAGGGCACAGCCACTGGGGCAGCAGAGCCAGCTGGGTGGCACCCGAGGGCCCAGCGCTCGCAGGGATGGATTGGGAGCCCCGGAACTGAGCGTCTCCCTGGCTTGTCCCGTCTCTAGCTCAGCCGGGCCCGCCGGGCTCTCCCACCCCCCTCTCGTTTCTAGGGGCCCTGGGGGTTTGCCTTCTGTGCTCCCAGACATGGCTGTGGGGAAGGCCCCCGGGTGGAGCCAGCTCCTGGGACGCTGGGTACGGAGAGGCTGGTGATCGGGGTCACCGTGCTGCCATCCCCGGTTCCGTAACGCCCCTTCCCCAGCACATGTCGCTCTGTGCCCCGGCCGGGAGCGAGGAACGGCGCCAGGCGGGCAGCGTGGGGGTGTTAGCGTTACACGTGCCGGGTTATCTGAGCTTTGTTTCCGTTTTCACACTGGGGGGAACCGGGGCAGTCGGGCCGGGGGGTCGGACAGTAACTACTTCATGGCGGTCGCTGTCGCTATCACAAAGCGAAAGCTTTAAAACACGAAGTGTCGAACCCCCGAGGGCCTGTCGGCCGGACAGCGGTCTGGGCAGCATCTCTGCCCCCCGAGGGCCTGTCGGCCGGACAGCGGTCTGGGCAGCATCTCTGCCCCCCGAGGGCCTGTCGGCCGGACAGCGGTCTGGGCAGCATCTCTGCCCCCCGAGGGCCTGTCGGCCGGACAGCGGTCTGGGCAGCATCTCTGCCCCCCGAGGGCCTGTCGGCCGGACAGCGGTCTGGGCAGCATCTCTGCCCCCCGAGGGCCTGTCGGCCGGACAGCGGTCTGGGCAGCATCTCTGTCCCCCGAGGGCCTGTCGGCCGGACAGCGGTCTGGGCAGCATCTCTGCCCCCCGAGGACCTGTCGGCCGGAGAGCGGTCTGGGCAGCATCTCTGCCCCCCGAGGGCCTGTCGGCCGGAGAGCGGTCTGGGCAGCATCTCTGCCCCCCGAGGGCCTGTCGGCCGGACAGCGGTCTGGGCAGCATCTCTGCCCCCCGAGGGCCTGTCGGCCGGAGAGCGGTCTGCCCCCGTCCCCCCGCTGTGTGCGGCCAGTGGGATCGATGGGAAAGTTTCCCCTCAGTGCACGACGCTGACCAAATCGACAATTCCCGACATTCCCCGAGGAAAATTCCGTCTCTCCGAGCCCGCCGAGTGGCAGGTCCCCAGAGCATGTGGCTGCCCCGAGCTGGGGTCCCTGCCAATGGACTGGGGGGGGGGGATTTAAAGACCCAACACTACAGCAGCCAGGTCCTTCTGGGGGGCAGGGAGATTAAACCCCAGCTCTGGGGCTCCCTCCGTTCCCCAGCCAGCTCATATCTCCAAACCCCCCCAGCCCGCCCCCCCGGCTCCTCCCCCAGCCTTTGTCCAGTTGCTGGGGGCAGAAGGTGTCACCTGGTCCCCACCCCCTCCCGGCTCAGGTTACGGCCTCAGGTATCGTCCCAGCCAGTGAAGTCACCCCCTGATCCCCTCCCCATGCCGACAGTCCCAGTAAAACTCCCCTGCCACTTTCCTGGGTCAACCCCGCCCCCCCACCCCTGCCTCACAGGATGTAGCTCAGCCTCCCTGGAGAGAGGCGCGGAAACCCCCCTGTAACAAAGCGGCCTCTGGCCGGACCCAACTGAGAGTGTCAGTTCAGGACAAATCGGTTCAAGCAGGGCAGTTACAGCCCCAGGCTGGGGTTTTTCCACCTCTAAGGCACCAAACCAGCCAGACAGGAGACTTTGGTCTCTCCCCACTGGCTAATGACAAGTCATCCCAAGCAATCCCCTAGACACTCCAGTTTCCCAGTCTCACCACCAGTGCCACTCGTTATGGGGATGACTGGTTATGAAAACCAATGCCCCAGTAAAAGAAAACAGGTTCTCCCGATCCCAACGGACCGAGCCCCAGACCCAGGTCAATAGACAAATCAGATCTTACTCACAAATCACGCTGTTGCCAATCCTTTAGAATCTGAAATCTAAAGGTTTATTCATAAAAGGAAACAGGTCTAGGTGAGAGCTAGAATTGGTTACATGGAATCAATTACACACAGTGATGGCAAAGTTCTTGGTTCAGGCTTGTAGCAGATGGAATAAGCTGCAGGTTCAAATTAAGTCTCTAAAGTGCATCCCCAGCTGGGATGGGTCATTCAGTCCTTTGTGTAGAGCTTCCGTTTGTAGCAAAGTCCCTCCAGAGGTAAGAAGCAGGATTGGAGACAAGATGGAGATGAGGCCTCAGCCTTTTATAGTCTCTTGCCATGCGGCCTGTGCTTTCTTTGTTCCAAAGACAAGCTACTCAACACATGGCCTGGAAACACCTCAGAGTCCTGTCCATAGGCAGGTCCCTGCAGACCTTGCTGAGTCACAAGGTGTGTCTGCCTTCTCTCAATGGGCCATCCAGCAGGCTAGGCAGAGCTGACACCAACTTGTCTGGGGTGTCACCCAGAAGCACAGCACAAGTTTGAAATACAGACAGGATGGAGCCAATACTTATAACTTTAACTACAAAAGTGATACACACACAGACAGCATCATCCTAACCAGCCAACCAGAACCTTGTCATAGACACCTCACTCGACAACCTTTGTCCAATATTTGCTGCAAAATATATAACAGTGGTTGCAACAATGATCAATACAGTCACCGGTTTCAGTGCAGCAGCCGTGTGAGTCTGTGTCAGCAGAAAGAAAATAAGAAAAATACTTGTGGCACCTTAGAGACTAACACATTTATTTCAGCAGAAGCTTTGGTGGACTACAACACCCAGCCCCCCGCCCCGGGCGCTGGCTGCTAGGTGTGAGTGTCGGGGTGATAGGGTGAACCAGGCGCGGAAGCTCCCTGCTGGAGGCCTCAGGGTACTGCCACATCCGTCCCAGGAAAGGAGCAGTGGAGCTAAGTCCTCCAGCAGCCTAGAAAGACTGTGCAGGAAGCAGCCAATCCGGCGGCGGGGGGGGGGGGGGGCTACAAGGGCCTGGCCAATCAGAGGGTTGCAGGCTAGTACAAAAGGAGCTGCAGTGGAGCTTAGCCCAGAGGCAGCTCCTTGCTGCAGCTAGAGGAGGGTAGGCTGGGCTCTTGGCCGCCCAAAGGGCGGTGTAGCCCCGTGGATGGCTCTGTGCTGGCAGGACCAGGGCAGCGAGGGGGAGCCCCCTGGCTGGCTGAGGGGCCTGGAGGCAGAAGAGCCCTGAGCTACGGGTGGAGCAGCGCCGAAGGCTGGGGCTGCCCAGGGAATGGAAAGCAGGTTTATTAAAGGGCCCCAGTGGCGTGTGGCTGCTATTCTTAGGGTCCCTGGGCTGGGACCCAGAGAAGGGGGTGGGCCTGGATCCCCCCATAGGCCGCCGAGTGAGGTGACCTACAATTGGGCAGCGATTAAATGCCCTCCCAGAAGCGGGTCTGAGCTGCTTAGGGGCCCAGCTGAAGAGCCGGGGCCAGCATAGAGCAGGGGGGCGAAACCGTTGCCCCCAGGGAGCCCTGGGCGTCCAGCCCGATCCTGTTTAAAGACCCCAGACACACCTGACCACAACGGGGCGCTTGTGAACGGTGGGTGCCGGGGTTTGTCATTGTCTCCCCAAGTGCTGCATTGCTAGGGGGGACTTAGCCCTCGACAGCTCGGTGACCCCCACCCTCTGTCTCTAGCCTGCCCTGAGAGCAAACCACCCACTGGGGAACAACGCAGCGTATGGGGAAACCGAGGCACAAACAGACCTCAAACAATATTCCCGCTGAATCAGAGGGTGAGGGAGGGCTTGGATCCTTCTACAGCTGTGACTCTGCGGCCCGTTAACAAGAGGGCTGCGGCTGGGTGAAGTCCCACAGGCGCGGAGGAGGCTGGGGGGCTGTAGTGCTCTGGGGCAGTGCACGGCTGGGGCAGGGACCCGCGGACAGGCTGAGGTAGGAGCTGCCCAGGGACGCCGCGAGAGATCGTGCGGCGCAGGCCAGTCGTGCGTAACACGAGGTGCTGGGGTCCCCACCAGCTCCTCTGAGCCGTGAGGGCGGGGCTGGGGGTCGTTAGACGCTGGGTTTGGTTTAGATTCCTGGTTCCCCAGGAGGGTGGGTCTGGATGACCTGGCTGGGGAGCTGAGTCGGGGGGGGCGGGTCGCACTGGTGCCTGAACCTGCAACGCCCCCAGCCAGGTGCGTGGAACTGGGCCCTGCAGGGCCAAGCCGGGAGGTCCCTGGGGCTGGGCCCAGCGGAGGCAGTGAGGTTGATGGTCGCCCAGAAACGCAGCTGGCAGGGAGCAAGCGGAGGGTGATGCCAAGCACCTTCCCTGCCCTGCGCAGCGTTCCCCGCAGCTGCCTCAGGGACCGGCCAGGCCAGGGTGGATCCTGCCCCACGGCGCCTGGGCCCATGGGGAGCCCAGCCTGGCGTCAGCCAGCAACCGGCAGTCACAGCCCAGGGCCCCACGCGGGTGCCCAGCCGAGGTGCTCGGCCTGTGGGTGGGGAAAGGGCCCCTCCAGGAGCTGGCTGTGGGGCTGGAGGGACCAGGCCTCCAGATGGGGGGTGTGAGGGGGCCTGCTCTGCCAGCCCAGGGATCAAGGAGCCCAAACCCTGCCCAGCGTGGCACCCGCCTGGCTGCAGAGGGGAGGAGACACTCCCGGCTGTGACTGCGGCAGCACCGTCCCTCCCCGGGTGCAGCCCTGAGCTCCCGCCACGCTGCGGCTGGGCTCGCTGGAGAGGTTGGCAGGAAGCGTGAACTCCAGTGTCCCAGCCACATCCCAGCTGAGGCTCTTCCCTCTGCCCCCCTCCTCACCAGCAGCCTGGAACAATTGCTCTGAGCTGCCTCGCGGTGTATGTTAACTCTGAACCCTAATGATGGCGACCCACCCCCAGCACTGGAATCTGTGCCACACTGAACCTGTGGGCCCAGTGAATACATGGGAGTAGGAAACGGGAGCCAGGCCCAGCCTGGATCCAGGCACCCAGAAGCTGAAGGAGCCGGGAATGTAGGTGGCGCTGAAGCTGCGGGGCATGTCCCAGAGGAGCAGGGGGCCCTGGGGGGCCTGGCACGCTGACGGGGTACTTCCACGGGACAGATGCCGGGGAGCCGTGACACTGGCTCCCCCTCCAGGCCCCGGGAAGCAGACGGATTTTATTTTCGAAGCAGATGATCTGACAGCAACCTGTCCATGGGGCCCGAGCCGCCTGGCCGTGCCAACGCTGGGGGGCGGGCGCCTGGCACAGGGCTGGGGATCCCGAGAGACGCTCCTGCCGGGGCCCTCGGGGAGGCGCCTGCTCCAGCACAGAGACCCCGGGTCAGAGCCGGAGCAGGGGGAGAGCGGGGGGGTGACGGCAGAGAGCAGACGCTCCCCCCTGGGCCGACACGCGGCCAGTGTGTTCCCACCGAGCCGCTAGTTACAGCAGCGTCACTAACGGGGCGAGTGGGGGTGAGGGGTGGGGAGGGGGGCCTGGCAGCCGGTGGCTGGGGCAGTGCTGCCCATCTCCACCAGGTGGCAGTGCGGCACGGGTGAAACAAACTCCCGACCCGCAGCCCCCTGCTCGCCCAGCCCTGGGCTCCCCCCACCATCTCTGCCGGTGCCCCTCACTCCCGACCCGCAGCCCCCCTGCTCGCCCAGCCCTGGGCTCCCCCCACCATCTCTGCCGGTGCCCCTCACTCCCGACTCGCAGCCCCCCTGCTCGCCCAGCCCTGGGCTCCCCCCACCATCTCTGCCGGTGCCCCTCACTCCCGACTCGCAGCCCCCCTGCTCGCCCAGCCCCGGGCTCCCCCCACCATCTCTGCCGGTGCCCCTCACTCCCGACCCGCAGCCCCCCTGCTCGCCCAGCCCTGGGCTCCCCCCACCATCTCTGCCGGTGCCCCTCACTCCCGACTCGCAGCCCCCCTGCTCGCCCAGCCCTGGGCTCCCCCCACCATCTCTGCCGGTGCCCCTCACTCCCGACTCGCAGCCCCCCTGCTCGCCCAGCCCCGGGCTCCCCCCACCATCTCTGCCGGTGCCCCTCACTCCCGACTCGCAGCCCCCCTGCTCGCCCAGCCCTGGGCTCCCCCCACCATCTCTGCCGGTGCCCCTCACTCCCGACTCGCAGCCCCCCTGCTCGCCCAGCCCCGGGCTCCTCTCACACACAGCTCTGCCGGTGCCCCTCACTCCTGACTCGCAGCCCCCCTGCTCGCCCAGCCCTGGGCTCCCCCCACCATCTCTGCCGGTGCCCCTCACTCCCGACCCGCAGCCCCCCTGCTCGCCCAGACCTGGGCTCCCCCCACCATCTCTGCCGGTGCCCCTCACTCCCGACTCGCAGCCCCCCTGCTCGCCCAGCCCTGGGCTCCCCCCACCATCTCTGCCGGTGCCCCTCACTCCTGACCCGCAGCCCCCCTGCTCGCCCAGACCTGGGCTCCCCCCACCATCTCTGCCGGTGCCCCTCACTCCCGACTCGCAGCCCCCCTGCTCACCCAGACCTGGGCTCCCCCCACCATCTCTGCCGGTGCCCCTCACTCCCGACCTGCAGCCCCCCTGCTTGCCCAGCCCTGGGCTCCCCCCACCATCTCTGCCGGTGCCCCTCACTCCCGACTCGCAGCCCCCCTGCTCGCCCAGCCCTGGGCTCCCCCCACCATCTCTGCCGGTGCCCCTCACTCCCGACCTGCAGCCCCCCTGCTTGCCCAGCCCTGGGCTCCCCCCACCATCTCTGCCGGTGCCCCTCACTCCCGACTCGCAGCCCCCCTGCTCGCCCAGCCCTGGGCTCCCCCCACCATCTCTGCCGGTGCCCCTCACTCCCGACTCTCAGCCCCCCTGCTCGCCCAGCCCTGGGCTCCCCCCACCATCTCTGCCGGTGCCCCTCACTCCCGACTCGCAGCCCCACTGCTCGCCCAGCCCCGGGCTCCCCCCACCATCTCTGCTGGTGCCCCTCACTCCCGACTCGCAGCCCCCCTGCTCGCCCAGCCCCGGGCTCCTCTCACACACAGCTCTGCCGGTGCCCCTCACTCCTGACTCGCAGCCCCCCTGCTCGCCCAGCCCTGGGCTCCCCCCACCATCTCTGCCGGTGCCCCTCACTCCCGACTCGCAGCCCCCCTGCTCGCCCAGCCCTGGGCTCCCCCCACCATCTCTGCTGGTGCCCCTCACTCCCGACTCGTAGCCCCCCTGCTCGCCCAGCCCTGGGCTCCCCCCACCATCTCTGCCGGTGCCCCTCACTCCTGACCCGCAGCCCCGTGCTAGCCTAGCCCTGGGCTCCCCACACCCCTAACTCTGCCGGTGCCCCTCCCTCCTGACCCGCAGCCCCCCTGCTTGCCCAGCCCTGGGCTTACCCCTGTGATGGAGTGGGAATTTTCTGTAATATTTTGTATGAATAGGGTGTGTGCCTCAGTTTCCCCTTTATGCTGCAATGTTAACTAGGTGGTGGGAACAGGTTGTTGATGTTCTGTGGCATCCCAGGGAGACAGGTGGGCCGAACGCCCAGCTGTGTGGGGCCTGGGCCCCATGTCTGGGGAGAGCCTGAGAAGACAATTGGTCTGAACTGGCCCAGGCCGTGACTTGCTGTTCATCCAGTCTGAGCTCTGGGTACCACGGGCACCATCACCCCTGCCCTGCGCCCGAGAACATGTGCGTGACTCAACCGTTGTGCAGCCAGGCCCCCGGGCGGCTCCGAGATGGAGAAACCACCGTGTCCCCGGGAGCTCGTTCCTCGGGTTAGTCGCCCTCATTTCCAATGGGGCAGTCTGGCTGCAGCTGCCAGGTCTCGGTCCACCCGGCGGGACCCCGAACTGGCTCCCCAGGGCCCTGGTGCCCTGTGGGGATTCCCAGGCCAGGCGCGATCGTCGAGTCTGGCTCCTGCATCGGCCAGGCTGAAAGCGGCCCCAAGATCGCTCCTGGAGCAGCTCCAGTCTCAATTGAAAACCAGCCAGGGAAGGAGAGCCCAGCACGGCCCCCTGGGACACGGCCCCCTGGGACACGGCCCCCGGGACACGGCCCCCGGGACACGGCCCCCGGGACACGGCCCCCTGGGACACGGCCCCCGGGACACGGCCCCCTGGGACACGGGCCCCCGGGACACGGCCCCCCGGGACACGGCCCCCGGGACACGGCCCCCTGGGACACGGCCCCCTGGGACACGGCCCCCCCACCCGCAGAAATCGGCTGTTTTGGGGGGTTCCCCAGGTTTAGTCTGGGGGCCTGACGCTGGGGGGGTGGGGGCATAGAGCAGTTGTCCCAGTTCTGCTCCCCAGGGGCCGGGGGAGTTTCTGACGATGTTTCAGCGAAGTGATACATGGCCCCTGTGGCCTTTCTCCTCTAGCAAAGGCCGGGTAGCCCTGGGCACTGGGGTGTCCACCCCACCCACGGCAGAGCCGCTTGTCAGGACAATTAACGGCAGCCAGGTGGGAGCTGAGCAGGGGGTGGCGCCGGGCAGAGGGTCCCTGGGCTGGAGCCTGGAGCGAAGGGCAGGCTGGCTCCCCCCCAGGCACCGGGAAAGGCAGAGACGGGCAGCGGACCAGACGCCTGCCTGGGACAGTCGCCCCGTGGGTCTCGGTTACCCCGGAAGGGGAGGACTATCGGGGCCTGGTCGGCGGGCCCAGCCACGAAGCCGGAGAGAGAGAGCACGGGCGAGCGATTGGAGGAGGGGGCCTCGGAGCAGCTGAGAGCTAATCCCCAGATGGGCCACGGGGGGGGGGGGGGGGCGCCCCAGGTGAGCCGGTGCCTGCAGAGAGGGGCGGGGCAGCTGCCCCCACACCCGGGGAAGCCCAGTCTCTGTGCTGGGGGCTGACCCTGCTGGAGCAGGGCGAGGGGAGGAGAGAGAGGGGCTGGGCCGGCCCGCCGGGGACGCTCCCCTAGAGCCCTGAAGACCTTCTGAGGGGCGGCTCAGGGGCTGTGCCCCGCGGCGGAGTCGGGGAGACCCAGGCTGGTGGGCCGCAGGTGGGGAGAACTGTGGGGGGTGGAGCCCTGGGTGCACTTGGCTTTGCTTTCCCGGCGCCAGCCCAGCAGAGCTGCTGGTGCTTTGGGGTTGGGGAAGGGGCCTCGGCCTGGCCGAAGGGTAGCGGAACACGGCAGCCCCCCAGGAGGTCTGGAGGGGCCCCTAGAGGAGGAGGAGACCCCAGGAGCGTAGGGGAGTTGGCAGCTGTTAGCTGCAGCCGCCGCCATTCAGTAGAAGGACTGGAGGGGAAATTCACCTCTCCCACCCGCCTCCAGAGCTCTCCTGCTGGCTGGGCCCCCGCTAGAACAGGTTTCCTTCCTCCCAGACCCGGAGCCTGGCCCCGGGCTCACTGCAGAGAACCAGCAGCTTCTCTCCCCGGCAGCAGGCGATCACCACGCTGCCCCTGGCCCCGGCCCCTCTCCGACCTGGGGGAGCAGTGTCAAAACAGGGCTCAAAAGGGACACGTTTGGGATTCATCCGCCTTGCGTAGAAACTCGACTAAGGCCCCGGCAAGTGATTCCTCGATACCAGCGGATCTCAGCACTCCCAAACCAGCTCGACCGAAAATGAACCATCCTGAAGCCAATCGGGGAGCTGCCGCATTGGTGTAGTGGAGAGGGGGGTGAACTGGCCAGAGAACACTCTGCTCTCGCTGGTTTCCTTGGCGGACGCACCCTGGCCATGCCGGGGGGATGGGAGCGGATCCGGTTTGTGTTGAAGCTGGATTTTGCCGTTGGAAAAATGCACTTTCTCCAGGCAAAGGTAATGAGACCGGAAACCTGCTTAGTCCACTCGAAGGCCAGGCTGATAGACCTGCAGCAAGAGGAGAAGCTCTGGATAATTCTTTGTTTCTAGGTTTCACGTTTATATTTTCACGTCATTATACGGCGAATCTCAACAGAATGTCAACTCTAGAGACCCTCGTCCTGCACAAAATCTGACACACAACACCACGTCCTGGGCCTTCCGACACCTTCATCAGCCCCTCTGAACTTGGGGGCCTGGTCCCGAGGGAAGCTCCCAGCCTGACGTGCTGGATCCAGCGTACGAGACATTTTGTGATTGCAGCTCAGTCCGTTGCTCATAACATTACTGAACTGCGAATCTGATATTTATAGATCATAACTTCCTCGTTCAGCTGCCGCCACTTTGCTTTGGTGTCACGCAAAGAAACAGGCACGATGTCAAACCCTGGCAAAAATCACCTGTGATCCCAGAGCTGCATCTGACTGAAGCTTGGGAGATCACGAGCTTCAAGGACCCAGCTCTCCCTCCCAGTAATTCATCAGGAATTTTCATCAATCTGCTTCTGCTTCCTGCAGGCCACGGCCCAGAACTCAAGGATGCTCTGCAAACCGTCCCAACTGGCAAAGCGCGCCTGCTGCAATTCAGGGCAAAATCACTGCTGGGATGAAGGTGGTTCGGATGACAGAGTTGAAGATCTTCAAGTTCTTCTGCCTGAAATGTGACACTCCAAGCGATGCTGCGACTGTACTAAATGTGTCCCGGTTCCCACTCCTCTGCTGGTGGCAAAGCCAAGGAGAGACGTTTGGAGTAGCCCAGTTGCAGGGCCTCACTGCTGCAGATACTACACAACTCATTCTTAAGGGCCGCCACAAACTGGGTCTTGACCCTCTGTGACGGTGCTGCCGTGGGAGCCCGCTGAGGTCACTCACTCAGGGTGAACGGCCAACAGAGCGGGGCAGACGAACCCCAAACGCTGGGGGATATTCCAATACTGAGATTTACCCACCAGCCCAGAACAGCGTCTCTAGCACCTCCCTGGTTACTGTCAGAAGTCCAAACAACACAGTTCCCTTAAAGTGCCCAGCCTCAGGCCTCCACCCAGACACACACTGTCAGATATGATGATGATTCCTGAAAATCTTAACTCATCATATAAGAGAACAGGTTCTTCCAATCCCAAAGGATCAGCCACACACCCAGGTTCAATTACAACTTAGCTCTTACCCCAAATACATGCTTCTAGTCAATCCTTATTAACTAAACTAAAATGTATTAAAAAAGAAAAGAGAGAGAGTGTTGGTTAATAGATCAGTATACAGACAGACTTGAATTCAATTCTTGAGGTTCAGATACGTCGCAGAGACGAGTTTGTAGTTGCCAAAAGTCCATGTAGAAATAGTCCATCGGTTCTAGTCCAATGTCCATATTCAGGGTGACTCCAGCCAGCGCCTGGGGATCTCAGTCCTTATGGCTCAGGGTTTCCCCCTCTTGAACCCCGAAGCAGATTGGAGATGAAGAAGGATCGTGTCCCAGGGTTTTTATACATTTCTAGCAGCCTTTTGGCCAGAGAAAACAATAGGCTGAACTTTCCTTCTGCCAAACATCCTGGCAATTAGCCCAGGATAAACTATCCATTAAACAACTCAGACACAGGTTATCACAATCTTCACAGGACATAGACTAACACTATTTCACTCAAATATCTTCCTAAATGTTAATACTCCTTTTTGATCTTTGAATCAAAGCTATAGCCACTTGTTTGCTTACATCCCAAGAGCTGAGCAAACATCTCCCCCTCTATCTCTAACAATGCCGGCTGCATTTCAAAGCTCTGTTCCTTTCCATCTCTTCCTAACCAGGCTTTACAGTCCGGCCATGGGTCAGGTCAGCCTGGGAGTTCATTAACCCTTTCTGGCCCGGTCACCTTTCAATGAGTTATTATATTACACTCATAACGTCACACCCTCAAAATACTTTGTGTTCTTGCTTTGATGCCAAAGTTCTGCCAGGGTGCTAAGGGGTGTGTGGTGGGGGTACCGAGTCCTCTACCAAAGAAAGAAAACAGGCAAATGCCTTCCACGCGCTGCTTGAATTGCCAGTTGCCAGGTGGGTACCACGGGTGAGAAGAGGTCGGCAGTGCCAGGGCTGTATACGCTCCAATTGTAAGTCTCTACACAACTTTTTGCGGCGGCATGAAGTGACGGGGTGGTACAAGGGCCAGCACCGGCAAAGATTCAGGTGGAGTGGAAATAACCCGCAGCAATTGGGAAGCGGTTCCGAGTGCTCTGGCGGGCTCAGGGAAGGGGGCTGGCGGCCCCTCCGATGAAGCGAGAGGGCTCTTGGAAGTTACAGACTCATCCGCTCTTCGCTGACCACCTGAGAATGCTTTGGAAAGTGTCTGCTCCTGTGAACAATTCCCTTCACAAGGAACGAAGGCGCCTGGCTAACCCAGTGAATTGAGGACTGTTGTCTGTGGAGAACTTCCTGACCAGCGGGAGCTGTTGGAAGGTTTTTCTCTGAGGTTTCATCCAAGCCCCGGTTTGGAAGATGCATGTGCGAAAGCATCAACATTAAGACATGTCTGAGTCACTAACCCCGCAGTGTTCACACCGTCCCGTTCTTGTGGTAATCGGTGTACAGCATGTGCCTTGTGGGTTATCGCTTGAAACTAACAACTCCCTGATCACCAATGTTCTTGTGTGATGGCTGCACGCTGGGATGCTGTGACCATTTATATCACCGTTGTGTTGTTAGCACCATTTCCATAAATCTTATACAAAGTGTCAGTGGAAACGTTACAATCCGTCCTGTGCAATTATGCTGGTGAAATCCGTGTAGCGGAAGTTCTGGCTGGGTGCGTGTATCTCCAGCCGGGGATTCGTTCCTGTGGGATGCCCCCAGATGGGTTTACAGCAGGGCCAGACAGCTGTGTGTTCAGGGCCGTTGAAGACACTCATCCCGCCCAGTAAGCCTTTCCTGCAGCCCCCTCAGAGAGAAGATGGGCAGTGGCGGCCCCTGGGATTCAGCCATCCAGGTAAGGGATGGGATCTGCTCATGTGACCCTAGACTCCAGCTTGGGCGGGTAACTTTCCATGCACCGGGGCCGTGGGCTTAGTTTGGGACAGTACGTTTCCATGCACACGGCAAAGGATATAAAAGACACCGGGGACATCTCCACATTGCCTCTTTCACACTGATCCGGGGGGAAGTGTCTGGTCCTTTGGAATTAGTAGAACTTCACAGACGGGGAAATGGGTTTTCAATCACCCCTCACTGCATGAGGCCGGGTTGTCTGGCTGGGAGCCCAGGGCAGGACTGCCTAGAGAGGACTATGTCTGGTTTCTGGCTAACCAGTGTGGGGCTGCCGAGGTCCCTTTGTTACTGGCCTGGTGCATCTAGTTCTAGAGCAAACCACCAGCTCTGGGGGCTGCCGGCCCTGCTTCGTGCAGCCTGCCCCGAGCGTGGCATCGTCAGGGTGGCGCGTCCCAGGCCCCCGGGTGCATTTGCGACGGGTATTGAGGGTGGTGAATATTTGCTGGAATTCTAACTAGTGTGAGCAAACCGGGTGTGTCCGGGGAGCTGTTAAACCGCCGGTCCCAAACAAAGGAACTGTGGGGTCACCTGAATTTACCCAGAAGCAGTAACGAGATCCATCAAGCTAAGCGGGGGAGACATCCCTCTGCCAAGCGGGGAGAAGGCAGCCTGGTGTTTACACCCCGAAGGGGAGAGACGTGTGGTCTGGGTTTTACTTTTCACAATAATCCATTTCAAAGGTTTACTGGGCTGTAAAGCGGGGGGGGGGGGGGTGACAGTGGCGCTGGAACACATTTACTAGTGGGGACGCGGAAAGCCAGCCCTGGGGCTGGGAACAGGGCCATGTCTCCAGGAGGAGGGGGCCTGGAAAGGGGAACGGCTGGGACCCCGCGTGTGGGGCCAGAAGCAGAGCCCTGGGTGCAGGACCGGGACCCCCAATGTGGGGCCAGCACCCTGCGTGCGGGTCTGGGAGCGGAGCCCCAGGCGTGGGGCTGGGAGCAGAGCCCTGCGTAAAACCTGGGGGTGCTGCACCCCCTAGTTCCCGCGCCGATGGGGGCTGAACCCCAAGTGCTAATCAGTGGACGAAGGAGTGTCCAACGTAGCCGTACTGTCCGAGTGTGTCGCGTGAGGTACTTTCTGAACGCTAACGACAGCCGTGGAGTCACAATGCTGTGAAACGCCAGTATTAACGCTCGGCGCGGCATCGGGGATCTGCCCCCAGGCAGGGGCCGGCACAGATCTCTACCTGCTCCTCGGGCAAATAAACATGGTGGAGTCACCCAAAGGGATCCCCATTGACACAGAAACCGTCCAGGGGATGGGCAGCCCCCGGGCCGGGGTCACCCGCCTCTTGAAACAAGGTCATTGAACTTTGGATGGTACAAGCAAGGAGAGATGCCAGCTCCGGCCTCCATCACGAGACAGACACAAGGAAGGGCCCAGAGCTGAGAACACTGGGTCTTGCAGCCAAGGGGTGTGTGTGTTAGTGTGTGTGTTAGTGTTATGAAGACGGTCTGGACTTAGGGAAAGTCAGCATTGGCAGGAGAGCAACTGGGGAGAGACACCACGGGGAACAAAGCCTGGATCTTGCTAGAGGACGTTTTAGACTTTCAGATGCGTTTGCTTTGTTTTACTTGTAACTCGTTCTAGCCTCACTCCTTACACTTGAACTTACACCTGTGTCTACTCTTGTTACTACGTTTATTGCGTTTGCCCGTGAGCCAGCTCAGTGCCAGGTGTTTTCAGCCCAGGGAGTTACTGAGCTGTGAGGTGCGTTTGTGTCTCTACAGGAACAAGGGGCCCCAGGGATTTCTCTGAGCTGCCTCGGAGGGGCTGGACTCGCAGAGCTCCCGGGTTTGAGAAGCTGGGGACTGGGGGAGTGCTGGGGTCACCCTGCTGGCAGGAACCCAGGCTGGTGGGAGCCGGACTGGGGCTGAGGACAGGCGGCTGGCCCATGGCTGTAGCTACACCGTCACTCCGGGTGTGAGCTGCATGCTGGCAGGCTGGCTGTGAGCGGCCCGGGCTGGGAGCTACAGCAGCAAAGCATTGTGAGGCAGCCAGGGTCACAGGCCAGGCGGTGACGCCCCCCGGCCCTGGTCTGGACGGCACCGCGATTGGACTGTGACCCTGCCACCAAACAAACTGAGTCCTTGCCCTGAAATGCTCCAGATGCCCTAGTCACCGGGCACGTATCCCCAAATGCAAACGAGCCCCGTGGCCCAGACTGACCGTGAATGGATTGACGAACCCAGTGGTTTGCTGCAAAGGCGATTTTCAGAGAAGAGCTCCAAGTTATCAGCAATCTACCGCCCCCCCCCCACGCCCCCCAGCTCTCTGGGCGCCTCGGAACCGGACTTGCTGCCGGCTTTGAATGACGCGCTCGGGTCAGACACCGGGAAGGGGAAAGTTTAAATCGCTGGATTTAAACCCCTGAGAAGAGAAATTGCAAAGAATTTGAAGAAGTTGTGGGTGATGCCAGGCAATGAACGGAGGCTTTCCCGTGGTGGTTTGGAGCATCAGCTGCAGCTTGTGAGAATTCCTTTTCTCGTTTGAAAATAATTGTATCACAGTGACCAATGAGCATGAGCCAGGAAGGAGAAAGAAACCGAATTCTCCTCCTATATGTAAATGGTTTGACTTGAGAACTGAGCCGGGTTGGCTTTGTGCAAGAATTCAGAGGCTGTTATCCAAGAAGACGTAATCCTCAGTTCAACGAAGAGTCTTTGTTACCCAGCGCATTCAGGGTGAGATTGACACTTTTATATTTCTGAATCTGTGAATAATTTATAGTTCTTGAATATTCATTATACTGATCACAGGAACGTGTTTCATTTCTTATCTCCTAAAAATAAAGGAAAGAAAAGGCTCTGACAGAGGCTGCATTGGCATGAACTTCTGAATGCAAATACAACTGACTTTAGTCAGTGTCCTGGCTATGGGCTCTCTCTCTCTCTCTCTCTCTCTCAAAGTGCACTTATTTCCAGTCCGAATTTGTGTAGCTGCAACTTCCAGCGCTTGGATCGTGTTCAACCCTCCACTGCTGGATTGAAGACCCCAGTGTCCAGTATCCATTCCCTATCTATGGGTACTTAGACTGTGACCACGTCCCCCCTTAGCTGTCTCTGTTAAACTACATCGATTGGGTTCTTGTGCCTGTCACCAGAGGCAGGTTTTCTAACCTTTCATCATTTTCTAATCCACCTTCTGTCACGGAGTGTGGGGGAGTCCGGCCCTGCACCCCTCTTCCCCGGAGTCACTGGGAGTCTCAGCCAGCCAGTAGAACAGAAGGTTTATTAGAGATGCCAGGAACACAGTCCAAACAGAGCTTGTCAGTACATCCAGGACCCCTCAGTCGGGTCCTTCCGGGGGGCAGGGAGCTTAGACCCCAGCCTGGGGGCTCCCTGCATTTCGCCCCACAGCTCCAACCGGGGCAGGGAGGCCAGACCCTGTCTGCCTCTCTCCCCTCTTCTCCCGCCAGCCACAAAACTCCAACTCTCCAGCCCCTCCTCCGCCTTTGTCTGCTTCCCGGGCCAGGAGGTCACCTGATCCCTTTGTTCCAACACCTTCATCTCTCACCTTTGCAGGGGACGGGCCGGGGCCATCAGTTGCCAGGAGACAGGGCCATTCTCTGTGTCCAGGCCCCTGCCCACCCCTGCCTTCTAGGGCTTTGTAACAATCATGCACCCTTGTCCCACCACCTAGATACTCAAGCACCGCATAGGGGAAACTGAGGCACCCACACAGTACTCAGGGAAACCTTAACAACAGTCCTAGTTCGTCACATCTTCTCTGTCTGAACCCTCCGGTTTATCCACATCCTTCCTGACTTGTGGGCCCCAGCACTGGAGCCAGGATTCGAGCAGTGCCAAGGACCGAGGTAAAAGAACCTCTCTGCTCCTCCTCGAGATTCCTGTTTATGCAGCCCGGGATCGCATGAGCCCTTTGAGTTGGCCTGGGAGCTCATGTTCAGCTGATCATCCACCATGACCTCAAAATCTTTTTCAGTCCCTGCTTCGCCGGCGAGAGTCCCCACCCCCGCCTGTAGGCAGCCGGTGTTCTCTGCTCCTAGACGCAGCCCCCGACATGTGCCTCCCTTCCCAAGTAAGCCAGGTCGCCCTGTCTCCGTGACTGTCCTCCCCCTTCTTTACCTGCCCCCGAGTTCTGGGGCTGCTGCGAACTTCCTCAGTGATGACTTTGGGTTTTCATCCAGGCCATTGAGAAGCCTGGTAACTAGCGCAGGGCCAAGAACCCGTCCCGGTGGGACCCACGAGACGCTAGCATGTTGAGTGATGATATTCCGTTTATAATTACATTGTGAGACCTATGCATTAATCCATTGACTATGGGCCATGTTCATTTTATAGCGTTCTCGCTTGTTAATCAAAATGTCACGCCGCACCAAGCCGCGTGCCTTGCAAAAGTCCGAGTCCGTTCCGTCTGTGCAGTTACCTTTCAGCATCCAGGCTTGTCAGCTCATCGGAGAGTGAAATCAGGTTTGTTTGACAAGACCTATTTCCACAAAAACTGCTTGGGGGCGGGGGTTTGCAGCAGGTAGCGAGGTGCTGGGCTCTCTCCACGGTCTCACAGGGACAGAGATTTGCAGCGGGGGCTAGAGAGGGGCTGCAGAGCGGGGGGCTCATTTCCTTTCCCAGCCCTCGGGCAGTTGGTCGCTGACTGGGCCGGCACGTGCGTGTGGTAATGGTCAACTCTCCCCCGTGAAAGGCTCGCCCGCGCCCCCGTGAAAGGCTCACCCACACACTGGCAGAGGCATAGAAGGGAAGGGAAAAGCCGAGCCCAACGACCCCGATCATTGGATGGACTTTGGGGCTCGTCTCAGGCTTCCTGGGCGTCTGGCTCAGGATCCGCGATCTCTTGTGGTGGGCGAGGCTGTGGGGTTGCAGGCAGGGCCGGCGCTTCCACTAGGCGAGCCTAGGCGGTCGCCTAGGGTGGCAGGATTTGGGGGGCGGCGTTTCATTCCTGGCGGCGATTTGGCGGCAAAGCGGCCGCCGAAACGCCGCTGAGAACGCCGCGTCAGAGGAGCGGCCGCCGAAGCGCCGCCGATGACGGCGGAGGAGCGCTGCTGCCTAGGGCGGCAGAAACCCTGACGCTGCTACTGGCCGCATGCCCCCTGGCCTGCGGGGGGAAAGCTGCCCCGAGCGCTGGGTTCCCAGCCAGGCCTCCGCCCCCAAGGGCACACGTAGTCCCGCGCGTGCAGCGGTGTGTGGGGGTGAGGTTCTGCCTGGCCTGGCCTGGCCCTCGGCCGCGGCGGGACTGGCCCGTGTCCCCCAGCCGGGCTCTCGCACTGCCGGGCGCGAGCTGCGTCTGGTCCCCTCGGTCCGCGGCGCTGCTGCAGCTGCCTCTCGGAGCCGGCCAGGGGGCTCCTCTCGGCCGTGTGGCTAATATGGAAAGGCCCCGGGCCCCCTGGCTATCTTTGCAAGAGGAGCTGCGCTGTCCGGGCCGCGCTCGGCTCTGAGTGGGGGAGCCAGGCCAAGGAATGTGACACATCAGACGGCAGCTGCTACTTCAGGAGAGGGGCAGAGACAGCGCGGTTCTGCCGGGGCTCCACGGAGCAGGAGGGGGGGACGCCGAGGTCTGAGGCCAGAGGGAGCCTGCGGGAGCGGAGGGGGGCTGCAGGGAGCCGCACCCCAGGTAGGCAGAGGCGCAGGGGCTGGGTCCCGGAGCGGAGCTGGGGTTTGATCTCGGCACGGTGCAGCTCCCGGCTTGGCGTGCAGCGTGGGCCCCCTCTGCACGCCTGGCTCCACCGGGCAGGCAGCAACCTGAGACCCAGCCTAAAAATATCCCTGCACTCACCCCCGGAGCTGCGACCTTCGGGGCTTCGTCCGGCTGGGCAGGCACCGACCCCAACGCCACCTGCCCCGGGCAGCGGCCTCTCCTCCTCTTGCCCCCTGGCACATGCCCAGCAGCCGGGGGCAGCTCCAGGCACCAGGGTGTGCGGCAAGAGGGAGAAACGGCTCGCGGGGGCTGCCCGGGGGTCCAGCGGCAGCTGCCTTGAGGCCAGGCCCTGGGTACAGGCTCAACAGGGCGCAGAACTGCAGCCCGGTGAGGAGTGAATTCGGCGGCAGGAGCCATGCACAGAGCCCAGGCGCCGAGCAAGCTGAGCACGCCGGGGGAGGAGGCCGGGGGGTGGCACGCACGCTGGGGAGGCCCGGCGTGGCCCCACCGAGTCCCGGCATCCCCCCGAAGCGCGCCAAGGTCACGGCGGTGCCCGAAGCGGGGGCAGCTCGCCCGGCGGCCCCGGTCTTCGTGCGGAAGCTGAAGAACGCGGCCATTGGCACCGGCTGCGACATTCGGCTGCGCGTGGCCGTCGTTGGGAGCCCCCAGCCCCGCCTGCGCTGGTACAAGAACGAGGCGCAAATCCCCCCGCGGGGAGAGGAGTACGGCAGCCTGTGGATCCGGGACAGCCGGCTGGAGGACGCCGGCGTCTACTCCTGCGTGGCCCAGAACGAGCAGGGCCAGGCCATGACCAGCGCCGTGGTGGCCATCATTGATATGGAAGGTAAGGCAGAGGCGCCGCCTGGTCTGAGGCCAGGCCCTGGGAAGAGGGTGAGCGCGTGTGTACACCGGGCTCCCTGCTCCATGCGGCTGCCTCTGGGGTGGGGCACAACACCGGCTGAGCAGCCGTACGGGTATCCAAGTGGCACTGCCGGAGCTGCACTTTGCCCTGTGAATTTGCACCGCGGGTCCCCGAGCTGCAGGCGATGCCCCGGGAGAGCTCTGAGCGCCTGGCGTGCGGGGGATGGAGCAGGTGGCCTGGTGCAGGGCTGAGGCCTGTTGTCAGGGAGACGGGGTCGCCGGCGTGGTGAAGCTGTGTGGGCCGACTGTGGTTCGAGACTGGGAGAGCCCAGGGGTGGGGGGAAGCGGCCCTGGGGGGCCAGGCCAGGGAGCTGGAGAGCCGGGCGCTGGGGCAGAAGGAGAGAGAGAGCGCGGTGCAGAGGTGCCAGCCGGACGCTGCCGCCCCAATGCACCTTCCAGCTGGCACGGCGAGGGGGGTGGGGCCCCCTGAGCACCACATGGAGCTGCCCGAGTTAGAGCAGCAATGTCGGGGGGGGGGGGGCCCTTCTGGAAAATCAGCCCCCCCCCCCCCTGCTGCTGGCCAAGGCCTGTGCACCAAACCCCTGATCTGTGAGTCCCAGCCAGGTCGGGTGCCCCCCCACCCTGAGCTACCGGAGCCTGGTGCCATGGGGGGGCTGAGACAAGCTGCCAGACAACAGAGCCCATTGGCCCGAACCAGCATGGGCCATGCCCATTGGTCAGTCACAGTGTGGGAGGGGCACACTGCAGTGGGCGGTGCCCATTGGTCAGTCACAGTGCGGGAGGGTCACTGCAGTGGGTGGTGCCCATTGGTCAGTTACGGTGGGGGAGGGGCACACTGCAGTGGGTGGTGCCCATTGGTCAGTTACGGTGGTGGAGGGGCACACTGCAGTGGGCGGTGCCCATTGGTCAGTCACAGTGCGGGAGGGTCACTGCAGTGGGTGGTGCCCATTGGTCAGTTACGGTGGGGGAGGGGCACACTGCAGTGGGCGGTGCCTATTGGTCAGTTATGGTGGGGGAGGGGCAGTGCCCATTGGTCAGTTACAGTGGGGGAGGGGCACACTGCAGTGGGCGGTGCCTATTGGTCAGTTATGGTGGGGGAGGGGCAGTGCCCATTGGTCAGTTTCGGTGGGGGAGGGGCACACTGCAGTGGGTGGTGCCCATTGGTCAGTTATGGTGGGGGAGGAGAACACTGCAGTGGGTGGTGCCCATTGGTCAGTTACAGTGGGGGAGGGGCACACTGCACTGATCGGTGCCCATTGGTCAGTCACGGTGGGGGAGGGGAACACTGCAGTGGGCGGTGCCCATTGGTCAGTTACAGTGGGGAAGGGGCACACTGCACTGATTGGTGCCCACTGGTCAGTCACGGTGGGGGAGGGGAACACTGCAGTGGGCGGTGCCCATTGGTCAGTTACAGTGGGGAAGGGGCACACTGCAGTGGGTGGTGCCCATTGGTCAGTTACAGTGGGGGAGGGGAACACTGCACTGATCGGTGCCCATTGGTCAGTTACGGTGGGGGAGGGTCACACTGCAGTGGGTGGTGCCTATTGGTCAGTTACGGTGGGGGAGGGTCACACTGCAGTGGGTGGTGCCCATTGGTCAGTTACGGTGGGGGAGGGTCACACTGCAGTGGGTGGTGCCCATTGGTCAGTTACAGTGGGGGAGGGTCACACTGCAGTGGGTGGTGCCCATTGGTCAGTTACAGTGGGGGAGGGTCACACTGCAGTGGGTGGTGCCCATTGGTCAGTTACGGTGGGGGGGGGCACTGGTCAGCTGCTTGCAGTGCCCAGTGTTCCCAGCTGCACATGGCACCAGCCGCCCCCTCGGGGTCAGGGAAAGGGGCCGCTGGGCACTATGTGCTGTGGGATCCCGAGGCCCCCAGCCCCTGGCGGTCTGGGGCTGGCCGGGGGTGAGGCTGGCTGAGAACGGCCCTGGCCTGCCTCCGGCCTGGCTCGGGGATCACTGCGGGAACCTGCCGTACCTCAACGTAAGGCCCAGTCCTGCGCCGGCACTGCCTGGCACCCCCTTCCCTGGCCGCGTGGGAACCAGCTGCCACCCTCCTGCCTGGGCCCAGCGCCTTTGCCCTGAGCCAGCCCTGGCAGGCGGGAGCCAAGGGGGGGGCCTTGCTATGCGGCAGGACCGCCCCCCCCCCCCCCCGCCACGCTGAGCAAATGGGGCATGGCAGGGTTAGGGGTCGTGCCCCAATCCCTGCTCCCCCCCCAGTGACTCCTCCAGCGACGGGGGCTGCTGTGGAGGCAGGTGGGGGCAGCTTCTGCCTCGCTGACCCCACTGCTGGCACCATGGCAATGTGAGGGTCCAGGCCCCCCAGCCCTGCCTCACCCCCTCATGTCCCTGTCCCAGGCTCCCAGCCCCTCCCCGGTGGCTCCCTGTGGGGCGTAGTGAGGCCCTGCCATGGACTGGGCTGCTGGGCAGGAGCCCCAGCCCGAGGGGGGCCAGCCTGGGGTGTCCCTGCAGCCGGTGCCTGGCCTCTGGAGATCGGCATCGGGGCCGGTCCTGGCTCAGCCACACAGCTTCCTGCGGTGAGGGCTGGCCTGGCACAGAGCCATCGCAGGCCTGCTGTGCCCCGAGACGGGCAAAGGGAAGAGGTGAGGGGTGCCCGCCGGGGGCAGGGCTGAAGGGGCCGGGCTGTGGGGTGAGCCCTACGCTAGGGGAGTGGGGCTTCACACTGTTACGCTGTGGGGCAGGGCTGAAGGGGCCGGGCTGTGGGGTGAACACTAGGGGAGTGGGGCTTCACACTGTTACGCTGTGGGGCAGGGCTGTGGGGTGAGCTCTGTACTAGGGGAGTGGGGCTTCACACTGTTACGCTGTGGGGCAGGGCTGAAGGGGCCGGGCTGTGGGGTGAGCCCTGTACTAGGGGAGTGGGGCTTCACACTGTCACGGTGTGGGGCAGGCGGGGAGCACCGGCGCTGGGAGGATGGGGGGCTGCAGGGTTGTTCTTAGGGCCCTACCAAATTCACGGCCATGAGAAACACGTCCCGGACCCCGAAGTCTGGTCCCCCCCGGGAAATCTGGTCTCTCGTGGCTTTCACCCCGGGCTATACCGATTTCACAGCGGAGACCAGAGCTGCTCAAATTGGGGGGGCCTGACCCAAAAGGGAGTCGCGGGGGGGTCACAGAGTTATTGTAGGGGGGTCGCGGTATTGCCACCCTCACTTCTGCGCTGCCTTCAAAGCGGGGAGGCCGGGGAGCTCCCCGCCCGCCGCAGCGCAGAAGTGAGGGTAGCAGCACCGCAACCCCCCTACAATAATCTTGTGACCCCCCCCCCCCCCACACACACACACAGCTCCTCTTTGGGTCAGGACCCTACAACTACACCCTGACATTTCCCATTGAAAGAGCTGAAATCCTGAAATTGACGATTTTTAAAATCCGATGCCCATGAATTTGGTAGGGTCCTAGTTATTCTAGATCAGGTGGGGGAGGGGTGACTGTATTGCCTTGGGGGGTCTGACGGGAGGGCGTGTCATATGGGGGGGACTGTGTGTTGGACTGCAGGGGACCGTGCCTGGCCCTGTGTCGTGGGGGGGCCGTGCCTGCAGTGCTGGGGAGTGGGGGGACCGTGTGTGGCCCCGAGGGGGCTTGTTACTGTGAGCTCTGTCTGTGCACGGCGGGCAGGAGACGCCTGGTCTCTCGTGGGTGAGGGCACCTTTCACGGAGGCAGACGCCTTTTCCTGTGGTGCTGTGCGTGCCCGGCTCCCCCTCACCCGCGCGGCTCCGGGCGACACTGCCTGGTGCCCCCCGACGCCGGTTCCCGCTGGCCTGGTGCCCCCCGACGCCGGTTCCCGCTGGCCTGGTGCCCTCCGACGCCGGTTCCCGCTGGCCTGGTTCCCGCTGGCCTGGTGCCCCCCGACGCCGGTTCCCGCTGGCCTGGTGCCCCCCGATGCCGGTTCCCGCTGGCCTGGTGCCCCCCGACGCCGGTTCCCGCTGGCCTGGTGCCCCCCGACGCCGGTTCCCGCTGGCCTGGTGCCCCCCGACGCCGGTTCCCGCTGGCCTGGTGCCCCCCGACGCCGGTTCCCGCTGGCCTGGTGCCCCCCGATGCCGGTTCCCGCTGGCCTGGTGCAGTTGCCTTTGCTCAGGATTGTGACCCAGTGAGGTGGCCCCTCGGAGCCACGTCTCTGAGGAGCGGAGCAGCTGGGACGCCCTCCCTGAGACCTGGGCCCGCCGGGCGCCTGCTGGCCCGGAGCAAAGAGCCACCAAAGCAGCTAGGGGGGCCAATCTTGGCTGCACCGAGTCCGGGAGGACGTGACGTGATCTTTAATTAACGATTGATTTTTCCCTCCTGAGCCTCCCGGGTTGGCGACGTTACCGCCGGTGGCTGCTCCAGAAGGAACCGCGCCCCTGGTTCTTATCCTGGCTCTGAGAGGAGAGGGGGTCGTTACCTGCTCTTGTAAACCTTGAGTTTGTTCTGGTGTCTGTTGCTTTTGTGTGCGTGCCAAAGGGACGCGGGACGCGGGAGGGCCCTTTTTTGCTGCAGTTACCTGGTTTTGGCAACTCCGAGTGTTACTGCATCAATTCTAGGTGTTAACCTGCTTCATCTGGGTTTTTACTTTGAAATTCTTTATTCACGCCCCTGCGGTGGAGTCGGCTCCTGTCTCCTGACGTGCTCTGTGAACTGTTCCACTTTTTCCTTCGTCCGATTTACCAATTCAGTGACCGTATCGTGGGCTGCTCTGTCCTTCTGGGCACTCACGTCTCCCGTTCTGACAGGCACCGCTCTAGGTCCTAGTTTAAGTTTAACCGGTACCTGGCTTTTAGTATAAGGAGGGGGTTGCACTGCGGTGGACCCCGTTTCATCTCTTAGTTTGACTGGGGCCACCTTTTCCCACATCTGTCCCCGTTCTTCTGGCACAGGGGAGCGCCTGAAGCCTGCTGTTTACCACCAATATTTATAACACGCGACGGCACCTGTATTTTTTGTAGGTTCCTTGCAGCTGTTTCCAATGTTTTATTCTGTCCCTGTGCTGGTTGTCTCGGGGCTGCTGCCGCCCTGCAAGGGGGGTGGGAACAGTCCAGGGCTGTGTAGCTGCTTTTCACTCTTTCTTTGCTCCTGTTACTTGCCCAGCCAGTTTTGAGGTGTGATGTTTTAAGCATTTAACAGCCGTGGTTATAGTTTGCAATAGTCTACATTTCAAGGCTACAGTCTCTGCCCTAGCCTTACAAATTACATTCCATGTTTCTTCCCCAATGTATTTTTTAAACTCTGTGGGGATTTGCAGGGAGGGATTAAGGGGGTTCCCTAGCACGTGGTTTTCTGTCATGTTAGATCACGGTTCCTACAGCGGACAGTTCGCTTACTCACCAGATCCGCGGTCGGAGTCACCAGTGTTGTCAGACGCCACCGGTGGGGTGCTCTGCTCTGTTCAGTGTTGATAACAGTCGGCTGCGTGTGTGTGCGTTCTCCCTGTGTGCTGCCCCGGCTCTGCGCAGATCGCTGGCACAGCAGACTCCGAGAGAACCCCAATGACCACAGACTCCGCTCAGGTCCGCAGGCACCGGGCCAGGTTTATTGTCAAATGAAGCACAGTGATAGTTCCCCGCAGACTCTCCAGGACATGCTACGAATAGGTGCCCCCTGACAATGGACCGGCTCAGTCCATGGTGGGACTCTCCCCTGTCCCCTTGGCCAGACAAAGACACCGCCCCAGGGCTGCATCTTATACACAGGTACAGACACGTTACTCATCACTCCTGATGTATTGAGGTGCCACCCCGCTGCGTGTTGGGGTGCTGCCTCTCTCCTGGTACATGTGGGTTCGAACAAACAATGTTATCCATTTGCCCGTCCTTAGGATGGTCCCGCCTGTTCTTTGTTCTCCGTGTGGCATGTGCGAGTCTCGGAGTGGTCTGGTACCTTGTAGGTATGTGTGTTTTTGCAGCATCAGAGAATCAGAGAATCTCAGGGTTGGAAGGGACCTCAGGAGGTTCTAGTCCCACCCGCTGCTCAAAGCAGGACCAACCCCAACTAGATCATCCCAGCCAGGGCTTTGTCAAGCTGGGCCTTAAAAACCTCTAAGGAAGGAGATTCCCCCACCTCCCTAGGGAACCCATTCCAGTGCTTCACCACCAGCCCTTCCCCCCCCCCCCCCTCCTGGCCCCTGTGGCTGCGCGGCCCTTTATAGCCTGCAGTGCAGCCGCGCAGCTCACAGGGCACTGAGGCCCCCAGGCCCAGGCGAGTGCCCCAACCGGAACAGGCCGCGCGTTGGGAACAGGGAGGGCTGACAAGGGGGCGCCGGGCGCCCGGAGCAAGGCAGGAGCTCTGTCCCCACCAAAGGGCAGGGCCCAGGCACGGGAGGAGTGCGGAGAAACCGGCAGCGAGCTCCGGCCAAACCCAGCCATGCGGGGAGCAAGCGGCAGATCCTCGGGGGGCTGAGCACGCCCGGGGCCGCTGTCACCTGAAACAATCCCCTTGGGCTGAACGTCCCCCGCCCTGGAGAGCGCCAGAGCCTGCCAGGTCAGGGGATCCGGGACCAGAGCACGCCTGCAAACCACAACCACCAGCAGGACGAGTCAGCCGGGCCAGGGGCCGGCTGGGGAAGGAGCCGGCGCAAGAGGTGCCTGGAGTCCAGGTGTGGTTAGATTTGTGGCTGAGCCGGAATTGGGGGCACCCTGAGGCTCTCCCCAGCCCGCAGGGGTCCCACGCTCACCACACATCCCCTCCATATCAGTGCACAGAGCAAACGTCATTGCGCACTCGGATAGAAAGAGCGAGAGGGAGCCTTGCCCAGGCCCTGCTGTCGGTTTGCTCCGGGCTACGCTCCCGGAGAGTCTCCCTGGCTCGCAGGCGCTGCGGCACCTTCCAGCGGGAATCCAGCGAGCCGTGTCCCTCTGCCTGCCACTCCCCGGCCGGGGGCAGGCCTGGCTGGCTGTGACCCAGTGCCCCGGCTCGGGCGTGTCCCTCTCCTGCGAGGGGAGCTCCTGCCCCGCAGGTCGCTGCTCCCGCAGGTGGGGAGCCGGGTCGGGTCCCGTCACTCTGCAGCCCCGTCAGCGGAGACGCAGCCCCCCCCTTGGCCATGTCTGGCCACCTGGAAGGTGGGATTTCACTAGATTGCATCTCCGGAGATGTCTCAGGCCCCCCAGGCCGGGCAGCCTCCTCCCGCTCTGCACTCCAGGATGCCCTGGGCCAGCTGCCCTCAGCCCAGGGGAGCTCCCCCCCTTCCCCAGCAAAGCTGAGCTGCAGCCCTGCCCACAACCCAACCCAGCCCAGCCCGTGGGCCCAGCCTCGCACCCGCTGCTTCGTTAGAAAGGGCCCAGGAAGGCTAGCAGGCTCCAGCTGGGTAACCCTGGCCTTCCCAGGATGGTGCTCCAGGGCTTTTGGACCTGCCCCCGGGCACTCAGTGGGACCGGGCACTGCCAGCCAGGACCTGGCCTGCTCTGCCTGGTGTTTGCCTCAGCGCTGTCTTGCAGCAGTGAGTTCCACTAGTCATGCACTGCAGCCGGCTGTACTACTTCTTACCACCCAGAAAGGTGCTGCCTTTGGAGCAGAGTGACCCGGTGTTAGTCTCATCTCCCCGCTCCGTGTGCTCAGCGATGGGCAGGCCGGCAGCCAGTCCTGGTAGCGGGTCCCAGAGTGGTGTGGGGATAAGAACATAACATCAGAGTGGCCAGACTGGCTCAGACCAAAGGTCTGTCTAGCCCAGTGTCCTGTCTGCCGACGGTGGCCAATGCCAGGTGCCCCCAGAGGGAATGAACAGAACAGGGAATCATCAAGTGATCCATCCCATCACCCATTCCCAGCTTCTGGCAAACAGAGGCTAGGGACACCATCCCTGTCCACCCTGGCTAATAGCCATTGATGGACCTGTCCTCCATGAATTTATCTAGTTCTTTTTTGAACCCTGTTCTAGTCTTGGTCTTCACAACATCCTCTGGCAAGGAGTCCCACAGGTTGACTGTGCGTTGTGTGAAGAAATATTTCCTTTTGTTTGTTTTAAACCGGCTGCCTGTTAATTTCATTGGGTGACCCCTAGTTCTTGTGTTATGAGGAGTAAATAACAGTTCCTTGTTTACTTTCTCCACACCACTCATGATTTTATAGACCTCTATCATATCCCCCCTTAGTCGTCTCTTTTCCAAGCTGAACAGTCCCAGTCTTATTAATCTCTCCTCATACAGAAGCCGTTCCACAGCCCTCATCATTTTTGTTGCCCTTTTCTGAACCTTTTCCAATTCCGATAGATCTTTTTTGAGATGGGGCCACCACATCAGCACTCAGTATTCAAGATGTGGGTGTACCATGGATTTATATAGAGGCAATAGGATATTTTCTGTTCTGTTATCCATCCCTTTCTGAATGATTCCCAGCATTCTGTTCGCTTTTTTGGCTGCCGCTGCACATTGAGCAGATGTGTTCAGAGAATTATCCACAATGACTCCAAGATCTCTTCCTTGAGTGGTAACAGCTACTTTAGACCCCATCATTGTATATGTGGAGTTGGGATTACGTTTTTGTCACGGAGTATAGGGGAGTCCGGCCCTGCACCCCTCTTCCCCGGATTCACTGGGAGTCTCAGCCAGCCAGTAGAACAGAAGGTTTATTAGAGATGCCAGGAACACAGTCCAACCAGAGCTTGTCAGTACATCCAGGACCCCTCAGTCAGGCCCTTCCGGGGGGCAGGGAACTTAGACCCCAGCCTGGGGCTCCCTGCATTTCACCCCACAGCTCCAAACGGGGGCAGGGAGGCCAGACCCTGTCTGCCCCCCTCCCCTCCTCTTCCCAAGCCAGCTCCAAACTGAAACTCTCCAGCCCCTCCTCCCCCTTTCTCCTTCCCGGGCCAGGAGGTCACCTGATCCCTTTGTTCCAACACCTTCAGCTCATACCTTTGCCGGGGAGGGGCCGGGCCATCTGTTGCCAGGAGACAGGGCCATTCTTTGTGTCCAGGCCTCTGCCTTCTAGGGCTTTGTAACAATCATGCACCGTTGTCCCACCACCTAGATACTCAAGCACTGCATAGGGGAAACCGAGGCACCCACACAGTACTCAGGGAAACCTTAACAACAGTCCTAGTTTGTCACAGTTTTCCAATGTGCATCACTTTGCATTTATCAGCATTGAATTTCATCTGCCGTTGTGTTGCCCCGTCACCCAGTTTTGCGAGATCCCTTTGTAGCTCTTCGCAGTCTGCCTGGGACTGAACTATCCCGAGTAGTTTTGTATCATCTGCAAACTTTGCGAGCTCCCTGTTCACCCCTTTTCCCAGCTCAGTTATGAATCTGTCGAATAGGACTGGGCCCAGTACAGACCCTGGGGGACCCTGCTATTTACCTCTCTCCAGTCTGACAAGTGACCATTGATTCCTACCCGTTGGTTCCTGTCTCTTAGCCAGTTACAGATCCAGGAGAGAACCTGCCCTCTTATCTGCTCAGGCAGCGAATTACCCACAGGAGACTCCCTCCTGCCCTCCCCCCCCACACCTCTCAGTGCCGCCAGCCCCACACCCCTTTGTACCTCTGCCCGGTTAGAGGAGTGTATCCCCAGGCGCCCCGCAGAGAGGGGCTGTCCCCCCTGCCCCGGGATGAGGACCCATCTGGCTTTCTCTGCCGCTCGGCCGCCTTGTGGGCTCCTCCTAGGGCAGAGCCAGCTGGGGGCTTGTTGGGGGCCCGCGTGATGGGGGCTATGGAAGAGCTGGAGAGTGGCAGGGCGGGGGGCTGGGGGCGCTGGGCCCCTTGCTGTGCGGCTCTGCTGGGCCCGGGTCTCAATGCTGCGCTGCCGGGGAGCTCCCCGTCAGCCCAGGTTCGGGCAGGGCGCAGCGCTGGCCGGTGGGCCCAGTGCCGGCTGCACGGGGCGCTTCGCGTACTGGGACCGGCCAGCCCGGGCTGCCTTGTGATCTGGGCTCCCTGCAGCTGTCCAGTCCGTCACCGCGGCCCTGCCCGCTGCATGGGGTTTATTTTTGCTGTGGAATGTGCCAGCCCCTCAGATTCTAACGGGGCAGCAGCCTCTTGTGTTACATGGCGGGAGCGCCCGAGACCCCGGCCCGCGGGGGGTAAATATAGCGCTCGGGCTGCAGGCCGGGACCTTCGCCTCTCCCCACGGGCCCAGCGTGCTCAGGGCTGGGGCCGGTCGGAGAAATGACGCTTTCCCCGTCCCTTCCCACTCGCTGGCTGGCGCATGGATCCCCTCCTGCCCAGAGACCCCTAGGCGCTCTCTGTGGGGCAGTGCACCGGGCAGCGGCTACTCTCCAGCCCAGGACGGGGGCTGTGGGGTGGGCCTGGGTACGTGGGGCAGGAGACAGCTCGTGTTCCCGTGCTGCCCCGAGGATGACCCCAAAGCCCAGTTGGGAACGGCTCGCGATTCCGGTCGAGCCGCCCGCGCCGAGCCCTGGCTGGGCCCGGAGTCCGTGCGACGAGCAGAGAGCTGGAGTGGGCGGGAAGCCCCGGCAGGTCCCAGCGCCCCCGCAGCGTGGATGGCGCAGCGCGGCTCACGGGCCCACCCTCCCAGGCAGGACAAACCTCGGTGCCAGCCGGAGCCTGGGAGCTGGCTGAGCCCTACGTAGGGCGGGCGTGTTCCCAGGCTACTGCCTCCGGGTGGGGCCTACGGACAGTTCCCGAGCCCGGAGCTTGGGGGGCTGGAGCCGGCATGTGGATGTAGGGAATGGGAGCCCTAGATGTCGCTTGGGCCTGGCCCTGGTTCCTGCCAACGACACCCAGAACCCCCTGGGTGGGGCTCAGCATCGCTGCCCCATTGCACAGACCCTGGGCGCCCGGCGAGCCTGGTAGCACAGGGAACAGAACCCAGGCGTCCTGCTCGCGCCATCTCACGTAGGGCAGCAGTGGGCTCCAGGGCCTGTCGTCGTGTGGCGCGTGCCCTGTTGGGGGCTGGTGGGCGGTGGGTGCGAGTCGGGGGGGGGGGGGTGCAGGGTGTTTGTTTACCACCTGTGGGGCCCTGAGGGGGGCACTCCTGGGGGCGTGGGCCGGGCAGTCGGGGGGTTGCGGGTGGATGGAATTTGACCTCTCGTGAGTGTCTGTTGTGGTCCCAGGCGTGGGCCAGACACCGAACGGCGCCCGGGGGGCGGGGGAGGATGTGGTGTCCGGCCGTGGGTGCTGGGGGGGTGGCCGCGGCAGGGGCTATCAGTCTAGGGCGTGGAGCTGTGGTGGTTGAGCCCGTGGCTGAGGGCGAGGATGGAGGTGTCTCCTTGGGGGGGTCTGTGGGTGGGTGGGGCGCAAGGCGGCGCGGGGTTAGGGTTGGCGCAGTGGGGCTGAGGGGAGCGTGACTGTCGCGGGGGTCGGGCGGGCTGTGAGGACAGGCGGGGCCGGCGGCGGGGCTGTGCCCACGTCACACTGTCACCGGTGTTACTGTGATTCACGGTGTGTGTTACCCTCGCTTCCGGGAGCCCCGGTGTGGGGCCGGCCGCATGGTACCAGCGGCTGGACAGAGACCGGCCCTGCCCCCCAGAGCCCCCCAGCCCCCGGGCCAGGCAGCCAGGGCAGCACCAGGGAGCAGTGAGCCAGGACTGGTCAGCGGGATGGGCAGACACCCCCCCCCTTCCAGGACAGGTGCACTGAGCAGGGGGGAGGGAACGGCCCCCCCACAGCCCTGAGCTCTCCGGGCCCCCTGCCCGGCCCCCTCCTCGGAGCTGTCCCTGCCGTTGGCTTCAAGGGGTGGGGAGAGCCCCGCCCCATCTCTTTCCCCCCTCCCCTCCCCCCCACCTGTCCCCTCAGTGCCTCCCCTCCCTCCGTCTGCCTGCTCCCCTCCCCCAACCTGTCCCCCTGCCTGCCTCCCCCTCCCCCTCCCCCACCTGTCTCATCGTACTTCCCCTCCCCCGCCGCCCGCTCCCCTCCCCCCACCTGCCTCCTCTCCTCCCCCACCCTCTGTCTCCCCCTCCCCCTGCCTCCCGTCTGTCTGGGGGGGCGGAGGCAGCCCCCCTCCCCCGCTCGCGGCTCCCTGCGCACGCTCGGCGGCTGGCTCGGTGCGAGGCGCGGGCCGGGGAGCCGAGCCGAGCCGGGCCGGGCCGGGCCGGGCCATGAAGCGGCGCTGGGGGAAGAAGCGGGTCCAGGTGAGGCCGCGGCCGGGCCGCTCTCCAGGGTGCTGCGCGGGGCCGGGCCGGGCTCAGCGCGGAGCGGCCCCGGGAGCCCCCGACGCATCCCCGGCCCGGGCGGGGGGGCTCCCAAAGGCTGCCCCGGGCCCGGTGGGGCCGAGTCCCCGGCCCACGGCCCCTCTCCGCGGGCAGCAGGTCCCGGGGATCCCGCCCCCCCTCCGGGCTGCCGGGCTCCGCCGGGGTCTGCAAACGCCCCCCCCCCCAGACGGGCGAGCCCCTCTCCTCACTGCCGGGGGAAACTGAGGCACGCGCCTGGCCCGGGGTTACCCGAGCGACAGAGCAGGGAATGGGGCCTAGGACGCCTGGGTCCGTGACACCCTCCCCGCCCGGCCAGCCGGGCCCCCCCGCCCCTAGGCGGCCGGCGGAGGCTTTCTGCGGGTTCCCCCTTTGCCGTGGGGCTGGCGGCCCTGCTCCAGCCCCGTGCCTGGGCCCTGCCTGGCCTGTGGCCCCCCAGCCATTGCCAAAGCAGGGGGCCCTGACACCTCCCGGGGCTTTTTGTGATGGGGGGGATGCTGTGGGGCTGGGCCAGGGCTGGCCCTTGCCCGCGGGGGAGGGGGGCAGGCCAGCCCCAGGGGAAGCCAGGAAAGTGCATTTTCATTTCTAAATGTTGGAACGATCCATTGCCGGTGCAGTTCATCGGCTCATACGTCTTCCCCAGGCCTGGCGCCTGGGCTCCGGGCCAGAGCCGGCGGGAGCAGGGTCACAGACCCCTCCGGGCCAAGGCCAGCAGGGACCATCGTGAGCCTCTGGTCTGACCCCGCAGCGCGCGGGCCAGAGACCTGCCCCCCCCCCATCATTCCTAGAGAAACATCCCGAAAACGGCCAGTGACGGAAAATCCAGCCCGACCCGGGTCCACGGTTCCCGTGATTAATGAGTGACCCCGCTGGGGAAAATGTAACTTGTCTTTCCAGTCGGAGTGGGCCGAGCTTCGCCGTCCCACCTTGACAGAGTCGCTGCTCCCCAGGCCGGGCGTGGGCCCGGCGGTCTTTGTTCCTAGATCTAGACGTGGACATTTAGCTGGAGTAAAACGCACATTGTTCGCTGGGCCCGGTTTACCAGTGATCCCGGTCGCTCTGTAGCAGTGACCCGTCCTCCTCGTTATTTACCCCTCCCCCAATGTCTGGGTCTGCTGCAAACTTCGTCAAATGACGAGTGTTTGTTTTCTTCCAAGTCATTGGTAAAAATGTTAACTAGCGTAGGGCCAAAAACGGATCCTGTGGGACCCTCTCCCGGCGTCCCCGGGGCGATGCTCTGGGACTAGGGTTGTCAATTAATCGCCGTTAACTCCCATGATTAACTCAAAAAAATTAACTGCGATTAAAAAAAATGAATCGTGAGTAATCGCACTGCTAAACAATAGAATACCAATTGAAATGTATGAACTCTTCTGGGTGTTTTTCTACGTTTTCAAATATATTGATTTCTTTTACAACACCGAATACAAAGTGCACAGTGCTCACGTTATATTATTATTTTTAGTTACAAATATTTGCACTGTAAAAATGATAAACAAAAGAAATAGTATTTTCAATTCACCTCCTACAAGTCCCGTAGCGCAATCTCTTTATCGTGAAAGTTGAACTTACAAATGTAAAATCATGTACAAAAAATAACTGCACTCAGAAATAAAACAATGTCAAACTTCCGAGCCTACCAGTCCACTCAGGCCTACTTCTTGGTCAGCCGATCGCTCAGACAAACAAGTTTGGTTACATTGATGGGAGGTACTGCTGCCCGCTTCTTATTCACAATGTCACCTGAAAGTGCGAACAGGCGTTCGCATGGCACTGTTGCAGCCGGCATTGCAAGGTATTTACATCCCAGAGATGCTAAACGTTCGTATGCCCCTTCATGCTTCAGCCACCGTTCCAGGGAACATGCACGTCTCGCCTGTAAATCTCTTGCAATGCCAGCTACAACAGTGCCATGCGAACGCCTGTTCTCACTTTCAGGTGACATTGGAAATAAGAAGAGGGCAGCAGCATTATCGCCTGCAAATGTAACCAAACTTGTTTGTCTGAGCGATCGGCTGACCAAGAAGTAGGCCTGAGTGGACTGGTAGGCTCGGAAGTTTGACACTGTTTTATTTTTGAGTGCAGTTATTGTTTGTACATAATTCTACATTTGTAAGTTCAACTTTCCCGATAAAGAGATTGCACTACGGTGCTTGTATTACTAATTCTTTTGTTTTTATACAGTGTAAATATCTGTAATAAAAAATAAATAGAAAGTGAGCACTGTACACTTTGTATTCTGTGTTATAATTGAAATCAGTATATTTGAAAACATCCAAAATATTGAAATGAATGGTGTTCTATTATTGCTTAACAATATTGCTAACCGTGCAATTAATCACGATTCATTTTTTTAATCGCTTGACAGCCCTATCTGGAGCTACTCCATCCGAAGCCGGGCAGGACTCTGGTGGGGCCTCCTCTCTCGGAGCCGACTGTCCCCAGGGCAAGAAACGTCCCCAGCTTCCACCTTCCTGGGGCTGACCCCAGAGCATCCAGCCTCCCCTGCCCCACCGGGTGCGTCCCACAGCGAGTCCGTCCGGGCGGGGTCCTGGGGGGGCCATTGTGCCCCGGATGCCCGGAATGTGCCTGCAAGCCCTGCAGTGGGGCAGGGGCGGAGGACACACGTGCCCGCGTTGCAGACGGGAAATGTCATGGCCGGGAGTGCGGGGCGTCGTCTCCCCGGCCGGAGCCTAGCGCTCACCTTCGGCCTCACCACCGGGGTGCTGAGCTGCCTCTGCCGCCCGGTGCGTCGGGGGACCCCGAGGCAGCTCAGGGCCTCGCAGGCCTGGCAGAGCGCGCCCCAGCGTCAGGGGCAATGCCAGGGCTCTGCTCCCTGAGTGCTCTGCGTCCTGCATAGCATGCCCTTCCGCACACACGGGCACCCCGGGTACACCCGGGACCTGCCGCGCACACAGCCGTTACTGTGTGTACCTGGGCACCACGTGCATGAACACCCCTTCGCCGCATGCATGTATAACACCCCCCCTGCACACACACCTGGGCCATCTGCCTGCAACACCCCCCCCTGCACACACACCTGGGCCATCCGCCTGTAACACCCCCCCTTGCACACACACCTGGGCCATCCGCCTGTAACACCCCCCCTTGCACACACACCTGGGTCATCTGCCTGTAACACCCCCCTGCACATACACCTGGGCCATCCACCTGTAACTCACCCCCCCGCCACACACCCTGGGCCATCCGCCTGTAACACCCCCCCTGCACACACACCTGGGCCATCCGCCTGTAACACCCCCCCCCCCTGCACACACACCTGGGCCATCTGCCTGTAACACCCCCCCTGCACACACACCTGGGCCATCTGCCTGTAACACCCCCCCTTGCACACACACCTGGGCCATCCGCCTGTAACACCCCCCCCTGCACACACACCTGGGCCATCTGCCTGTAAAACCCCCCCTGCACATACACCTGGGCCATCCGCCTGTAACCCCCCCCCACACACACACACCTGGGCCATCCACCTGTAACACCCCCCCCCGTGCACACACACCTGGGCCATCTGCCTGTAACACCCCCCCTGCACACACACCTGGGCCATCCGCCTGTAACACCCCCCCCCCCCCTGCACACACACCTGGGCCATCTGCCTGTAACACCCCCCCTGCACACACACCTGGGCCATCTGCCTGTAACACCCCCCCTTGCACACACACCTGAGCCATCCGCCTGTAACACCCCCCCCTGCACACACACCTGGGCCATCTGCCTGTAACACCCCCCCCTGCACATACACCTGGGCCATCCGCCTGTAACCCACCCCCCCACACACACACCTGGGCCAGCCGCCTGTAACACCCCCCCCTGCACACACACCTGGGCCATCTGCCTGTAACACCCCCCCTGCACACACACCTGGGCCATCCGCCTGTAACCCACCCCCCCGCACACACCTGGGCCATCCGCCTGTAACCCACCCCCCCGCACACACACCTGGGCCATCCCCCTGTAACACCCCCCCCTGCACACACACCTGGGCCATCCACCTGTAACCCCCCCCCCTCTGCACACACACCTGGGCCATCCGCCTGTAACACCCCCGTGTGCACACACACCTGGGCCATCCGCCTGCAACCCCACCCCCCCTGCACACACCTACAACACACCCATCACTGCCCGCATGTGGCAGGATGACCAGATGTCCCGTTCAGACCAGGACCGTCCCCTTCTTAAGCCCTGGCCCGAACGTCCCGACTTTCTTGGCAAAATGAATTTATTTGTCCCGTTTGCTCTTCCCAACTCACTAGTTGGCCAGAGCAAATGGAACAAATGCCCAGTTTTGCCAAAAAAAGTGGGGTGTGTCCCCTTAGGGGGATGGAGGAACGTTTGGGGGGTGGGTGAGTGGCAATACAAGGCACCGAGTGGTGGGGCTCGGCAGTCAGCCCCGACCCCGGGTGGTACGTGGCTCAGGCAACATCAGAGTGGCCAGACTGGGTCAGACCAAAGGTCCGTCTAGCCCAGTGTCCTGTGTGCCGACGGTGGCCAGGGCCAGGTGCCCCAGAGGCAATGAACAGAACAGGACAATTATCAAGTGATCCATCCCCTGTCGCCCATTCCCAGCTTCTGGCAAACAAGCGGCGACACCAGGTGGCTCGGGTCAGCCCCGCACAGTGTCCTGTTTTCACTTTGGGAAATATGGTCACCCTAGAACAGTGGCACCTGGTGTAACGATGCTGGTTCTGGCGGGACCCAACTGAGAACATCAATTCAGGACAAATTGCTCAGAGCAGGGCAGCTACAGCCCCAGGCTGGGGTTTTTCCACCTCTAAGGCACCAAACCAGCCAGACAGAGGAGACTTTGGTCTCACCCCACTGGCTAACCACAAGTCACACAAGCAATTCCCTTAGACACTCCAGTTTCCCAGTCTCACCACCAGTGCCACTCGTTATGGGGATGACTGATTATGAAAACCAATACCCCAGTAAAAGAAAACAGGTTCTCCCGATCCCAAAGGACCAAGCCCCAGACCCAGGTCAATATACAACTCAGATCTTACCCACAAATCACGCTGTTGCCAATCCTTTAGCATCTAAAATCTAAAGGTTTATTCATAAAAGGGAACAGGTCTAGGTGAGAGCTAGAATTGGTTAAATGGAATCAATTCCATACAGTGATGGCAAAGTTCTTGGTTCAGGCTTGTAGCAGGGATGGAATAAGCTGCAGGTTCAAATCAAGTCTCTGGAACCTCCCCAGCTGGGATGGGTCATTCAGTCCTTTGTGTAGAGCTTCCATTTGTAGCAAAGTCCCTCCAGAGGTAAGAAGCAGGATTGAAGAGAAGATGGAGATGAGGCCTCAGCCTTTTATAGTCTCTTGCCATGTGGTCTGTGCTTTCTTTGTTCCAAAGACAAGCTACTCAGCACATGGCATGGAAACACCTCTGTTTTTCTGTTCTGTCCATAGGCAGGTCCCTGCAGACCTTGCTGAGTCACCAGGTGTATCTGCCTTCTCTCACTGGGTCAATGTGTAGCTGATGGTCCTCAATGGGCCACCCCGCAGGCTAGGCAGAGCTGACACCAACTCGTCTGGGGTGTCACCCAGAAGCACAGCATCCGTTTGAAATACAGACAGGATGGAGCCAATATTCATAACTTCAACCACAAACCTGATACACACACAGACAGCATCATCCTAACCAGCCAACCAGAACCGGGTCTCAGACACCCCATTTGACCCCTTTATACAAGATTTGGCGCCACTACAGGACCTTGGTGGCAACAATGATCTATCCAGTCCCAGGTCACACCCGTAAACACCCCCCACCCCACAGACACACGGGGGCGCCTGTAACACAGACAGGCCTTTGTCACACATGAATAGCACCACTAGTCCAAGCAGCCCCCTGCAGCCCGTTTGCACAGAGGCAGCTCTACCCAAGGGCCCATCCTTGGAGCTGGACTAGCGGTTGCACGCCCCCCCCCCCCCGCTCGCTCTGGCTGCTGCTGCGTCGCAGGGAGCAGCATTGGTTAGGAAAGCCGGTGCTGGCACCCCGGAAGCTGCTAGACGTCCTGCCCCTGCTCTGGGGCTGTTTGCCCAGCCGGGTGGGGCCAGGAAATGCCCCGGTCTGCCCTCAACTCGCGGCAGCCCCCGATTGCTGCCAGCACGCCGGGCCTGTCCTCGGCCGCAGCGGGTGAGCCCTGGCGATGTAATGACAATTGGACACTGGAGCCCCTGGCACCTCTGTGGTTGTCTGCAGATCAAAGACCTGGGTGATGGGCCCCCTGGCCTCTGCCAGCGTCTCACCCCCAGCTCGGGCCTGGGAGCAGGAGCACGGGGGGCAGGGAGAGCAGGAGACCTGGGCTGAATCTCCGAACAGGCCGGTGATGTGAGCTGGGTCTGGCCAGGAATGGGCCCGGGGACACCCTCACCGGGACTGTCACGTGCACTAGGGAGCAGCCCTGCCCTGGCCCCGGGGTGGGGCTGCGTGTTTCCCGGGCCCAGTGCAGGGGGCCTCCCGGCGTGCCGCACGAGTGCCCCGCGTGGCGGTGCCCGTGTGCCGCTGTGCTCTAGAGCCTCGGTGCCCGGGCCAGCCTGGGCACTGGGCTGCCGAGATGGGCTCCGAGGGGCGTTTGCTGGGCCCCTCTCCACCGCTGGAGGCATGAGCTGCTCCCAGGCGCTTTGCAGAGGGAACTGCCCAGGACCCCCCGTCTCACGGGCCCCCCCATTTCCTCTGCCCTGGGGCCAGGCGCTGGCTCTCTCCAGGGGCGGCCGGAGGGGTAACGCTCTTCTCTTTTCCTTTGCAGAAACCCGGCCACTCGCGGCGCTTCGGGCGCTTCACGCATGGTGCGTTGTTCCTGGGACCCCTCCCCTGGGACCCCCGGCCCCTGCCCCGCTCTGCTGCCCCCCAGGGCTCCTGTCGCTCTCTGTGGAGTGACTAAGGAGCCAGGGAACACGCTGGTGCTGATGGCGCCTGCCCCCCTCGGTCGGGCCCTGGGCAGGGGGCTCACACCCCACGTCCCTGCCCTGGCCTGCGGTTCCCCCAGTGAGGCTGCACCTGGGGGTGGGGGTGGGCCAGGGCAAGGGGGTGAGCTTGGAATTGCCCCAGCTGGAGCTTTGGGGCTGGAGGGAGCGTGGGGGGGGGGCTGTGTCAGGGGGGGCTGTGAGCGAGCACACACTCGTGAGTGGAGCCGGGTTGGGGCTGGGTGTGCAGTGTCAGGGTGGTCTGTGAGTGTGCACACACTCGTGAGAGGAGCTGGGTGTGCTGTGTCGGGGGTGTGTGTCTGTGAGCGTGTACACCCTCATGAGCGGAGCCGGGGCGGGGCTGGGTGTGCCCTGTCGGGGTGTGTGTGTCTGTGAGCGTGCACATGCTTGTGAGAGGAGCCGGGGTGGGGCTGGGTGTGCCGTGTCGGCGGTGTGTGTGTCTGTGAGTGTGCACATGCCCGTGAGAGGAGCCGGGGTGGGGCTGGGTGTGCCATGTCGGGGGGTGTGTGTCTGTGAGCGTGCACACCCTCGTGAGTGGAGCCGAGGCGGTGCTGGGAGTGCTGTGTCGGGGTGTGTGTGTGTGTGAGTGTGCACACCCTCGTGAGCGGAGCCGGGGCGGGGCTGGGTGTGCTGTGTCGGGGGTGGTGGTCTGTGAGTGTGCACACCCTCATGAGCGGAGCCAGGGCGTGGCTGGGTGTGCCGTGTCGGGGGGGGTAGTCTGTGAATGTGCACACCCTCGTGAGCGGAGCCGGGGCGGGGCTGGGTGTGCCGTGTCGGGGTGGTGGTGGTCTGTGAGTGTGCACACCCTCGTGAGCGGAGCCGGGGCGGGGCTGGGTGTGCCGTGTCGGGGGTGGTGGTCTGTGAGTGTGCACACCCTTGTGAGCAGAGCCGAGGCGTGGCTTGGGTGTGCCGTGTCAGGGGGGTAGTCTGTGAGTGTGCACACTCTCGTGAGGGGAGCCAGGGCGGGGCTGGGTGTGCCGTGTCGGGGGGGGGGGGGTCTGTGAGTGTGCACACCCTCGTGAGCGGAGCCGGGGCGGGGCTGGGTGTGCCGTGTCGGGGGGGTAGTCTGTGAGTGTGCACACCCTCGTGAGTGGAGCCGGGGCGGGGCTGGGTGTGCCGTGTCGGGGGGTGGTGGTCTGTGAGTGTGCACACCCTCGTGAGTGGAGCCGGGGCGGGGCTGGGTGTGCCGTGTCGAGGGGGATCTGTGAGTGTGCACACCCTCGTGAGCAGAGCCGGGGCGGGGCTGGGTGTGCCGTGTCGGGGGGTGGTGGTCTGTGAGTGTGCACACCCTCGTGAGCGGAGCCGGGGCAGGGCTGGGTGTGCCGTGTCGAGGGGGATCTGTGAGTGTGCACACCCTCGTGAGCGGAGCCGGGGCGGGGCTGGGTGTGCCATGTCGAGGGGGATCTGTGAGTGTGCACACCCTCGTGAGCGGAGCCGGGGCGGGGCTGGGTGTGCCGTGTCGGGGGGTGGTGGTCTGTGAGTGTGCACACCCTCGTGAGCGGAGCCGGGGCGGGGCTGGGTGTGCCGTGTCGAGGGGATCTGTGAGTGTGCACACCCTCGTGAGCGGAGCCGGGGCGGGGCTGGGTGTGCCGTGTCGAGGGGGGATCTGTGAGTGTGCACACCCTCGTGAGCGGAGCCGGGGCGGGGCTAGGTGTGCCGTGTCGGGGGGTGGTGGTCTGTGAGTGTGCACACCCTCGTGAGCGGAGCCGGGGCGGGGCTGGGTGTGCCGTGTCGAGGGGGATCTGTGAGTGTGCACACCCTCGTGAGCGGAGCCGGGGCGGGGCTGGGTGTGCCGTGTTGAGGGGGGTCTGTGAGTGTGCACACCCTCGTGAGCGGAGCCGGGGCGGGGCTGGGTGTGCCGTGTCGAGGGGGATCTGTGAGTGTGCACACCCTTGTGAGCGGAGCCGGGGCAGGGCTGGGTGTGCCGTGTCGAGGGGGATCTGTGAGTGTGCACACCCTCGTGAGCGGAGCCGGGGCGGGGCTGGGTGTGCCGTGTCGAGGGGGATCTGTGAGTGTGCACACCCTCGTGAGCGGAGCCGGGGCAGGGCTGGGTGTGCCGTGTCGAGGGGGATCTGTGAGTGTGCACACCCTCGTGAGTGGAGCCGGGGCGGGGCTGGGTGTGCCGTGTCGGGGGGGTCTGTGAGTGTGCACACCCTCGTGAGCGGAGCCGGGGCAGGGCTGGGTGTGCCGTGTCGAGGGGGATCTGTGAGTGTGCACACCCTCGTGAGCGGAGCCGGGGCAGGGCTGGGTGTGCTGTGTCGAGGGGGTCTGTGAGTGTGCACACCCTCGTGAGCGGAGCCGGGGCAGGGCTGGGTGTGCCGTGTCGAGGGGGATCTGTGAGTGTGCACACCCTCGTGAGCGGAGCCGGGGCGGGGCTGTCTCTGGTTGTGCACACTCCTGTGTGGGGTGTCTGGGACGTGGGGGCTCCGAGCGCAGGCACCGTGAGGGGTTCTGTGGCTGAGATCCCCGCCCCCGGGCTGGGCTCGGCCCCCCGCAGGCTCCGCGGCTGTGCCAGGGGGCAGAGCTGGGGCGCTCGTGCAGATGGGCAAAGCAGGAGTCTGGGGTCCCAGAGTGAGTCTGGAGGAGCGGCTGGGCGGCCCGTGTAGGGTGCAATGGGGGGCTCTGTACTGTGCTGTGTGTCTGCGTGCGGGGGAATGTATAGGGTGCCGGGGGGGTTGTATACTGTGCTGTGTGTATAGGGAGGGGCTGTCACGGGGCGGAAAGGAGGCCTGTGTAGGGAACCACAGGGGTGGGGGGAGGGGAGGCCTGTATAGGGTGCCTGGGGAGCCTATGGAGGGTGCCACGGGGAGGGCTGGGAGGGGAGGAGGGGAGAGCTGTGAGTGTGCACACGCTTGTGAGAGGAGCAGGGGTGGGGCTGTGCCGTGTGTCATAAAATCACAGGGCTGGAAGGGATCTCGCGAGGTCGGCTAGTCCAGCGCCCCGCACTCACAGCAGGACTACGTGTTATCTAGCCCATCCCGGACAGGTGTGTGTGTAACCTGCTCGTAACAATCCCCAGTGACGGAGACTCCACAACCGCCCTGGGCAATTGATTCCAGGGCTCAGCCACCCTGACAGTCCCAATGTCCAACCTAAACCTCCCTTGCTGCAATTTAAGCCCGTTGCGTCTCATCCTGTCCTGAGAGGTTAATCAGAACAATTTACCTCCCTCCTCCTTGTAACAACCTTGTACGTGCTTGAAAACTGTTCTCATGCCCCCTCCTCAGTCTTCTCTTCTCCAAACCCAGTGTTTTCAATCTTCCCTCAGAGGTCATGTGTTCTAGACCGTTAAGCAGTTATGTTGCTCTTCTCTGAACTTCCTCCATTTGTCCACATCCTTCCTGAAACGTGGCACCCAGAACTGGACACAATACTCCAGCTGAGGCCTAATCAGCGCAGAGTAGAGCGGAAGAATGACTTCTGGTGTCTTGCTTACAACACTCCTGCTAATACAGCCCAGAATGATGGTTGCTTTTTTTGCAGCAGTGTTACACTGTTGACTCATATTTAGCTTGTGATCCACTATGACCCCCAGATCCCTTTCCGCAGGACTCCTCCCTAGGCCGTCATTTCCCATTGTGTATGTGTGCGACTGATTGTTCCTTCCTAAATGGAGCACTTTGCATTTGTCCTTCTTGAATTTCATCCTATTGACTCCCGACCATTTCTCCAGTTTGTCCAGATCAGTTTGCATTTTAATCCTATCCTCCAGAGCACTTGCAACCCCTCCCAGCGTGGTAGTGTCCGCAAACGTGATCAGTGTACAACTCTCTATGCCGTTAGCTAAATCATTGATGAAGAACTGGACCCAGAACCGATCCCTGCGGGACCCCACTCGTTCTGCCCTTCCAGCTGGACTCTGAACCACTGAGAACTACTCTCTGGGAACGGTTTTCCAACCAGTTTTGCACCCACCTTATAGTAGCTCCATCTCGGTTGCATTTCCCTAGTTTGTTTATGAGAAGGTCAGTGAGACAGTATCAAAATCCTTACCAAAGAAAAGATATACCACGTCTACCGCTTCCCCCTCCCCTCCGTCCACGGCTTGTTACCCTGCCAAAGGAAGCTATCCGGTTGGTTTGACAGGATTTGTTCATGACTGTTACTTATCACCTCATTATCTTATAGATGTTTGCAAATTGATTGCTTAATTATCTTTGCTGGTACAGAAGTTAAGCTGACTGTCGGGGCGGGGGGGGGTCTGGGCGTGTGCACATGCTCGTGAGAGGAGCCAGGGTGGGGCTGGGTTTCCGTGTGTCGGGGGGGTGTCTATGAGTGTGTACACGCTCATGAAAGGAACCAGGGTGGGGCTGGGCGTGTCGGGGGGTGTGTGTCTGTGAGTGTGTACATGCTCATGAGAGGAACCAGGGTGGGGCTGGGCGTGTCGGGGGGGTGTCTGTGAGTGTGTACACGCTCATGAGAGGAACCAGGGTGGGGCTGGGTGTGTCGGGGGGGGTGTCTGTGAGTGTGTACACTCATGAGAGGAACCAGGGTGGGGCTGGGCGTGTCGGGGCGGGGTGTCTGAGAGTGTGTACACGCTCATGAGAGGAACCAGGGTGGGGCTGGGCGTGTCGGGGGGGTGTCTGTGAGTGTGTACACGCTCATGAGAGGAACCAGGGTGGGGCTGGGCGTGTCGGGGGGGGGTGTCTGTGAGTGTGTACACTCGTGAGAGGAACCAGGGTGGGGCTGGGCGTGTCGGGGGGGGGGTGTCTGTGAGTGTGTACACACTCATGAGAGGAGCCAGGGTGGGGCTGGGCATGTCGGTGGGGTGTCTGTGAGTGTGTACACGCTCATGAGAGGAAGCAGGGTGGGGCTGGGCGTGTCGGGGGGGTGTCTGTGAGTGTGTACACTCGTGAGAGGAACCAGGGTGGGGCTGGGCGTGTCGGGGGGGGGTGTCTGTGAGTATGTACACTCGTGAGAGGAGCTGGGGTGAGGCTGGGTGTGTTGTGTTTCAGGGGGTGCAGGGTCTGTGACCCGCCCTCCCCTCATCTCTCGCTTCCCATGGGACCCGCCCCCCATCTCTTGCTTCCCATGGGACCCGCCCCCTTTGGCCCTCGCTTCCCATGGGACCTGCCCCCCTCAGCTCTCAGTTCCCGTGGGACCCGCCTCCCCCACCCTCGCTTCCTGTGGGTCCCACACTGCCGCCCCCCTCAGCTCTTGCTTCCATGGGACCCGCCCCCCCGCCTGAGTGCCCCACTGCCCCCGCTGCTTGGCAGGCTGGGCCGATAACCGGCGCTGATGTCTCTCTCTCTCTTGCTGCCCCGATGGAAGCGAAGTTTTCCGCTCCTGCAGAAAGCAAAGCTACGGTAGGAAACCGCTCGGCCTCACCCCCCACCCTGGGCCACGCTGCCCCCCTCCCCCCATTGCATGGCTGGCTCTCCTCTCCCTGCGCTTGACTCTTCCCCCTGCTGCTCCCAGCCCAGACCCTGGGTCCCAGCGCCTGGGACCAGCTCGCCCCACCCCACACTGGCCGACGGGCTCTGTCTGCTTGTGCCCACCCAGTCCCAGGCGGGGCCTTGGCAGGCGCCTTCTCCCGCCTTCCAGCAGCGGCCGAGTGGCGCTGCCCGCCCAGCCTGGGCCCTCACCGCCCGCTTCTCTCTGGCTCCAGACTCGGAGACAGGCGAGGACGACGCCAGTGACCCCCAGCGGACGCAGCGTGGTGAGCTCCAGGATGAGACGCCTTTCAGCTCCCCCACAGGTGAGCACGAGCCGGCCGGGGGGGCTGGAGGGAGCTCTGCAGGGGCTGGGAGTGGGGCGGGGGGGTGTCCTGGCCAGTCCTGGCTCCATGGGGGTGGGGGGGGGTGTCCCGGCCAGTCCTGGCTCCATGGGGGCGGTGGGGGCGTGTCCCGGCCAGTCCTGGCTCCATGGGGGCGGGGGGGGCGTGTCCCGGCCAGTCCTGGCTCCATGGGGGCGGTGGGGGCGTGTCCCGGCCAGTCCTGGCTCCATGGGGGCGGGGGGGCGGGTGTCCCGGCCAGTCCTGGCTCCATGGGGACGGGGGGTGTCCCGGCCAGTCCTGGCTCCATGGGGGCGGGGGGGGGGGGGGGCGTGTCCCGGCCAGTCCTGGCTCCATGGGGGCGGTGGGGGCGTGTCCCGGCCAGTCCTGGCTCCATGGGGGGTGGGGCGTATCCCGGCCAGTCCTGGCTCCATGGGGACGGGGGGGTGTCCCGGCCAGTCCTGGCTCCATGGGGGGGGTGGGGGCGTGTCCCGGCCAGTCCTGGCTCCATGGGGGCGGGGGGGGGGGGTGTCCCGGCCAGTCCTGGCTCCATGGGGACGGGGGGGTGTCCCGGCCAGTCCTGGCTCCATGGGGGTGGGGGGGGGTGTCCCGGCCAGTCCTGGCTCCATGGGGACGGGGGGGTGTCCCGGCCAGTCCTGGCTCCATGGGGGCGGGGGGGCGGGTGTCCCGGCCAGTCCTGGCTCCATGGGGACGGGGGGTGTCCCGGCCAGTCCTGGCTCCATGGGGGGGTGGGGGCGTGTCCCGGCCAGTCCTGGCTCCATGGGGGCGGGGGGGGGGCGTGTCCCGGCCAGTCCTGGCTCCATGGGGACGGGGGGGTGTCCCGGCCAGTCCTGGCTCCATGGGGGTGGGGGGGGGGTGTCCCGGCCAGTCCTGGCTCCATGGGGGCGGGGGGGCGGTGTCCCGGCCAGTCCTGGCTCCATGGGGACGGGGGGTGTCCCGGCCAGTCCTGGCTCCATGGGGGCGGGGGGGGGCGTGTCCCGGCCAGTCCTGGCTCCATGGGGGCGGTGGGGGCGTGTCCCGGCCAGTCCTGGCTCCATGGGGGGTGGGGCGTATCCCGGCCAGTCCTGGCTCCATGGGGACGGGGGGGTGTCCCGGCCAGTCCTGGCTCCATGGGGACGGGGGGGGGGGGGGGTGTCCCGGCCAGTCCTGGCTCCATGGGGGCGGGGGGGCGGGTGTCCCGGCCAGTCCTGGCTCCATGGGGGCGGTGGGGGCATGTCCCGGCCAGTCCTGGCTCCATGGGGGTGTGTGGGGGGGTGTCCCGGCCAGTCCTGGCTCCATGGGGGCGGGGGGGGGGGGTGTCCCGGCCAGTCCTGGCTCCATGGGGGCGGGGGGGGTGGTGTCCCGGCCAGTCCTGGCTCCATGAGGGCGGGGCGCTGCCCACCAGTCACCCCTCTCTCTGCGCAGGGGCGTCGGACACGCTGGTGGACACCTCCGTGAGCCCGTCGGCGCTGGGCCTGTCGCAGGCGGAGGAGCGCTCCAGCTGGTCGGGCAGCCAGCAGACCGTGGTGGAGAAGGAGCCGGAGCCCGGCCTCCCAGGGAGGGGGCCCTACCTGCGCCCCGGTGGCTGGCAGCCGCAGGGGACCCCAAGGCAAGCACACGCGCAGGCCCCCCGCGGCGCCGAGGTCAGGCACCTGGGGGTGGAGCCGCTGCTCCGGGCGTCGCGCGCTATTCTGGTGGGCACGCGCTGGGGGTCGGAGGATAGCCTCTCGGTGGCCAGCGACCCCTACGGCAGCGCCTTCAGTCTGTACAGAGGACGGGCGCTCTCGAGCCACGTGTAAGTAGCTGGGGGAGGCTGCGGAGGGGGCATCGTGCCGGGGCCATCTCCTCCCGCCCCCCACAGCCATCTGAGCCTCCTCTCTCCTGGTGGGAGGAACGGGGCCTCTGAGCACGGCAGGCCCTGCCCGGGGGGTTGGGGGCCAGGGCTGTGCCGCTGGCAGCGGGAGCTAGTGTGGAGCTGCTCTGGGGTGGAGCCCGGGTTAAAAAGCCCCCGTTCCTGGGCCGTGGGCAGGCAGAGGGGTTGGGAGTGGCAGGGTGTTGGTCCCGAGCCCGGGCAGGGCCCGGCGGGCAGTGCCACGCTCCCTGCCCCCTCCCCACCCCCTGTGCCCACCCCCCAGCTCTGCTGAGTCCAGCACTGGACCAAAGCCACTGCACCGCTGTCACGGAGTGTGGGGGAGTCCGGCCCTGCACCCCTCTTCCCCGGAGTCACTGGGAGTCTCAGCCAGCCAGTAGAACAGAAGGTTTATTAGAGATGCCAGGAACACAGTCCAACCAGAGCTTGTCAGTACATCCAGGACCCCTCAGTCGGGTCCTTCCGGGGGGCAGGGAGCTTAGACCCCAGCCTGGGGCTCCCTGCATTTCACCCCACAGCTCCAAACGGGGCAAGGAGGCCAGACCCTGTCTGCCCCCCTCCCCTCTTCTCCGGCCAGCTCCAAACTGAAACTCTCCAGCCCCTCCTCCCCCTTTGTCTGCTTCCCGGGCCAGGAGGTCACCTGATCCCTTTGTTCGAACGCCTTCAGCTCATACCTTTGCCGGGGGAGGGGCCGGGCCATCTGTTGCCAGGAGACAGAGCCATTCTCTGTGTCCAGGCCTCTGCCTTCTAGGGCTTTGTAACAATCATGCACCGTTGTCCCACCACCTAGATACTCAAGCACTGCATAGGGGAAACCGAGGCACCCACACAGTACTCAGGGAAACCTTAACAACAATCCTAGTTCGTCACATCTCTCCCCCCTTCGAGACCGAACTGAGCGGGGTCACTTTAGCCAGTGACCTGGGGAACTTCGAACCTGGTCACACCAGGCCGTTCCAGTTCCACGAGCTCCCTTAGGTCGGGTGGGCTGGATGGCACCCGCAGGTCGCATGTGGGAAGGTTTATGCGGCCCGTGCCCTTTTCCCATCCCAAAACCCCTGGGGTTCAAGCTGAGATGAGGTCTGTTCCCAGCGCTCCAGTCTGGAGGGCTGTAATTCGGGCTCTCTTGGTTAAGAGCCTCCCTCTTGATCTGGTCCCCTCTCTGCCCACGTGTCTCTGTCACCAGCCACTCGGCATTGGCCCCTTTTCCTGGATGCAGCCACGTCGGGGCAAAGTGGTGAATATACACCGTAAAGCGCCACCCAAATAGATCCGGCTGCTGCTTCTTAAGGGCGTGCCCCATGGCCAGGCATTCCTTCTCTATGCCTGACCGTTCTGCCTCCAGGGCAGCCGCTCCTTGCTCAGATACCCGATGGGGTATCTCTCCCCCTTCGCATAGGCCTGCGTCAGCACCGCGCCCAGCCCTGTGTCTGAGGCTTCGGTGAACACTGTACAGGGCTTGGCCCGGTCTGGGTTTACTCGATCTATTGGGCCCTGGATTAGAGCCTCCTTCAGCGCACAGAGAGTCCTCTGGCCCTGCTCGGTCCAGACTGCCTCGTCTGGCTTCCTCTTCTTACCTAGCTCTGTGATGGGGGCAGCTAGGGAGCTAAAGGGGGGTACAAACCTCTGGTAGTACCCCGCCATCCCGCTAAAGGCCTGGACCTGTTTCTTGGTCTGGGGAACAGGCCAATCTCTGATCGCCTCTACCTTGGCCAGCCCTGGGCTGTTGAATGACTGGTTCACCTCTAAAGCCAGCCTGTCCTTGGCCTCTCTCTCCAGGTTCTGGGCTCTTTTCCCAGTTACTCTGAATGGGGGACACCTGATGGGAGGATGGGCTCCCATCTCAGGGGAGAGATCCATCAGGGGGTCTTCCCCCTTCTCCTCCCAATCGTCCCTTACCGGTTCTAGGGGTCCCCTTACTCTCCTCCCATACCACAGCTTGAAAGGGAAGCCCCCTGGTGATTCCTGGGGGCACTTCCCTGTGCCATCGGTGGGGCAGGTACTTGTCCCAGTCCTGTGGATGCTGATTTATGCAAGTCTTCAACATCAGCCTCACGGTCCCCTGAACTCTCTCCACCAGCCCGTTGGACTGAGGGTGATATGCAGAGGCCCAGGTGGGCCAGACCCCACCTTTCTCCCACACGCCCCGGAGCCGGGCTGAGATGACCTCGGATCCCTGATCTGTAAAGACCTCGCTGGGGACCCCCATTCTGCTGAAGATGGTCAGCAGCGCGTCTGCCTCGGTGTCTGCCCCGGTGGAGGACAGAGCCACCACCTCTGGGTAGCGGGTGGCGAAATCCATCACCACCAGGATGCATTTCTTCCCTGACCAGGTTGCCCTGCTGAGGGGGCCCACCCTATTCATAGCCACCTTCTGGAAAGGTTCCTCTCTGATGGGCAGGGACCTCCAGGGATCATCTCCCTTACCCTGGGCCAGGTACAATAGCTGGTGATGATACTTCTGGGGCCCCACCGGCTGCCTCCTGATTCCCCACAGTTCTACTTCCCCTTGGGAAGTCCATTTCCGGCACAGGAATCCCTTCTCCCACAGGGATCTGTCTCTGCAGTCTTCCCCAAGGGGGTTTGCAGCGCTGTGGCCAGCAAGTTCCCTTAGCTTCTCCAAGGCGGGATCCCTCTGCAGCTCACTGGCCAGGCCTGGGGTCACCGCCCCACTGAGCCCTGCCCCTGGTGGCTCCCTCCCTGCCGTGGAATCACTTCCCGGCAGCACCTCTGGACCAGGCAAGCCTGGTTGGCAGCCGTCCTGCCCTGCCTGTGTGTCCCCCCACTCAGCTGGGATCTCTGCTCCCCCCGGGCTCAGCGCTGCCCTGGCTGTCCCTGTGGGGCCAGGCAGCGAGCTCGCTGCTTTGCTCTCTGCATCAGAGACTGCCTGAGCCACCTCTCCATTGTGCAGGGGGGTGGGGAGCATCTCTCTGTCCCACCCCGCCCTAGGGGTCTGGTTACAGGCAGGCAGGGAACCGGGGCCTGGCAGCTCCTCCCCACTGCCAGCCAGGTCATTTGCATTTTCACTGACCATTTCCCTCTTAGCCAATTGGTTTCCTGAGTTCAAATTCAAATCCTCGGCCGTTACAGGGCCAGGGCCTGGATCCTGTCCCAAAGATACACAGTCACCCCCCAACAGCACCTCACCGCTGATATCCTGGAGACCCCCAACCACCAGCCAGCCCGACCCCTCCTGGGTCTGCACAGGGATCTGGGCCATAGGCAGGGCGAATGGGTCCGTCCCTGGGACCCTCACCCAGGTCACACAGCCCCTCAGCATCTGGTGGGGGTGCACCACCCGGGGCCTGACCACAATTCTCTCTGTCCCGGGGTCTTGCCACCCCCCGAATGTCTCTCCATTGACCATCAGCTTCCGCTTCCACTGGGGGTCCATAGGGCTTGAGTCCAGGGCCAGGAGTGGAAATCCGTCCACCATCCCACCCATCTGGCTGGTGGAGTTTATGGCCTTGGGACCCAGCGAGGGGGTTAGATCCCGGGGCTTTTCCGCAGGGTCTCCCTGGTTCCAATCACCAGCCTGCTCCAAGGCAGTGAGGTGGGCCTCCACATCCCCACCCTCCTTAACCAGGGGCAGCAATTTAGGATCGAGGTTCCCTGCGGAGCTGGCACCCCGGGATCTGTCCCCACTTACCCCTGGCCAGTCCCCTATGCCTCTCAGTTCCACCACCGCAAGTTCACGCTGCTGCTTCTTCTGTAGGTCTTTCTCGGGCTCTCGCTGTCTCTCACCGTCCTCTTGCTCTCTCGGACTCAGCTCCAGTCCCATCCGTCTCCGATCCCCTGCTGGGGAACCCGATCGTGAAGACCCCCGTCTGGTTGGGGACCAGACTCTTGGGGATGCCAGGCTATCACTCCAGCTGCTCCCAGATCCTGCTGTAGCCCCATTGGGGTCAGGAATCTGCTCCCTAGAATGGTCATCCTCCTCCAGCCGCGTGATTAACTGGGCTTTAGTGAGCTTCCCAATGGGTAGCCCTCTCCTTTTGCACAGGGTTACAATGCTCTTCTTAAGGAGAAGGCGATACGCCATCACGTCACTGCTCCCAAGTTGCTGTGGATCCACAGGCCTGTGTGCTCTTAGCTCCCCACAGTTTCCAGGAAGAACCCCAAGTGTGCCAGCCCTTCTCCAGGTCACCGCCTCTTTGCCAGGGTCGAGCTGCAGCTCCTCCGCCCCTGGGTCCACTCACGGCACCCCCAGGGGAACCCTGTCACCGCAAAATTCCTTCTCTCTCCCAGGGCCAAGCCTCAGGCTCCTCCGCCCCTGGGTCCACTCACGGCACCCCCAGGGAACCCTGTCCCTGCAAAATTCCTTCTCTCTCCCAGGGCCAAGCCGCAGGCTCCTCCGCCCCTGGGACTGCTCACTGCAGCCCCCAGAGGGACCCCATCATTGCACAGTCCTTCTCGCTGGTCACACACTCCCAGGGGTTATGCGTAGCTCCTCCGCTCCCGAAACCGCTCCTCTGTGAGCCTTCAGCACGCCTGGTCCTCGTTAGCCCCCCTTCGTTCTACTGCTCCCCAGTCACTTACTGCAGGAAGCACCGTTCACGGGGTGCAGAACATCCCACCGCTCCCACCAGTTGTCACGGAGTGTGGGGGAGTCCGGCCCTGCACCCCTCTTCCCCGGATTCACTGGGAGTCTCAGCCAGTCAGTAGAACAGAAGGTTTATTAGAGATGCCAGGAACACAGTCCAACCAGAGCTTGTCAGTACATCCAGGACCCCTCAGTCGGGTCCTTCCGGGGGGCAGGGAGCTTAGACCCCAGCCTGGGGGCTCCCTGCATTTCACCCCACAGCTCCAAACGGGGTAGGGAGGCCAGACCCTGTCTGGCTCTCCCCTCTTCTCCGGCCAGCTCCAAACTGAAACTCACCAGCCCACCTCCCCCTTTGTCTGCTTCCCGGGCCAGGAGGTCACCTGATCCCTTTGTTCCCCCACCTTCAGCTCATACCTTTGCCAGGAGACCGAGTGTCGGCCCTTCTCTGTGTCCAGGCCCTTTGCCTTCTAGGGCTTTGTAACAATCATGCACCGTTGTCCCACCACCTAGATACTCAAGCACTGCATAGGGGAAACCGAGGCACCCACACAGTACTCAGGGA